>CAXHSM010001189.1:2204039-2430277 GCA_964019185.1 Maratus speculifer
CTAAATTTTCAGTCATCATCATCTTGATGAGATGATTTTCTGTACTGATGCCTCCCGGTCTATTATGTAATACTAATTTTCTTTCACTTCAAAAAGGAAAAAAATTATAATGACAATCTGATGCTGCCGAAGTTTAACTATTAACATTATAGTTTGTAATTGAATTTAAAAGCAAAAAACAGAAAACATTCTGTAATATTTTAACAAATCAATTTTCGAAATAGTTTAAAATAATTTAAGCAATTCAATAACTGACAGATTATCTACTACAGTATAACGTCTTTAATTTGGAATCAACGTGGTTAAAGCGAGTCCGAATTATAGAAAATTCCATATTACACTAGTTTTGTAGCTAAAATGCATGAAGATTAATGATAATACTAATATCTCTTATCAATATGACAATACAAAAAAGCAAGTAACTGGATAATTGAAAGCATTGAGAAACATCCGTTGAAATGCTCAAAAACGAATGTTTTAAAAAAATTATATATATATTGTAAGCAGTGTCGCCATCTGTCGTAAATTTTAAAAACAACAAACGTACGATTTTTTTCAAAAATTGCGTTTTCTGATTTCTTAATAAATAATGCATATCACAAAAATAATAGACTTGTCATGCAAAATATTGAAAAACTAAATTCTAAAGCTAAAAAAAAAATTACAGTGAGAAATTTAAGACTTACAATTTAAAAATCAACCTTATAATAACTGTAATGTATTTAAAATTGTGATCTATAACGCTAAAAACATTAAATATATAGCAAATATGAATAACAAAGTAAGTCATAAGTTAAATACTTAAAAGAAATAACAATAAAAAAATCCAATTTTGTGATATTTTCGCGCCATATTATTATCTTTGGAAAAATAAAAATAAATTAACTTACAATTAATCATAAATTTTTACAACTTAATATCTAAAAAGACGTGTATATTAATTACAAATGTAATTTAGAGAGTTCTTACAGTTTCAAAATTGAAAAAAAATGTTGTGTTGTAATGGAGTCTTTTAATTTTCTTAACCATTTTCTGAAATTCATTTATATATGAGCTATGGCGCCATCAATTTTCTCTAATTCAAAATATAAAAGGAATAAACATACCAAAGTACCTGGATTATAGAAATTGCCGGATTATAGAAGTCTAGATTGGAGATGTTATACTTTATATACAAGTAGAAATGGTTCTTATGAAAATATATAAGTAAATAATAAAGGCAAAAAATATAACATAATTTTTTACATATAAAATATGTTGTACAATTATTTTACAAAACTCAAAGAACAAAAGTACCACTTATATGCATATAGTACTATTATTAATTTTTTCATGGAAAATTTCATAGCATAGGACTAATAATGCTAAAATTTCTGAACCCAGACTGTTTCTTAACTTGTTTTGAATAAAAGAAACGTTTAAAAATATTCTTCGAAGACCAGTATTACTTGTCTGAAGTGCTGTAATTGGAAAAAAAATGTTTGTGGGAACTCACTTTTTAATAGAGTAGATGTTGGTTCTAACGAATTATTGCTAAGCCAAATTCCAGTATAAAACACTTTGTTAAAAGCCGACTTTTTTTAACTAAACATTATAATTATGATTTTACAGATTTTATAGCACACAGTACTTGCTTAGCAATAATCTAAATACAACATTTAATCAATCTCATAGTAAAATTTTCTACCATGGATCAAAATTAATCGAAATAATAGAAATTAATCTATGTATGATACTAATTGATGGCACTCAATCCCATAATTTTCTATAAAGAATGACAGTGAGAGATTTTTCTGTAGTGTTGAGTGCAACTTTTATCCAGGAGGGATTTCTGTGACTCCCCGGGGGGGGGGAGAAATGGCGCTTTTTGACCATTGAAAACACAAAATCTCCAAGGAGGAAGATCTTATTGCTCTGAAGGGGATAACCCTGCCCCCAGGGCCTCCCCCTGAATTCAACATTGGTTTTCTGTGCTCTCTAATTTACAACAAGCTATCTCGTCTGGTAATCTTATTCCTGATCGCGATCAACATTTCATATATATAGTTACGGGAAAAAAATCTTTTAAGAGTGTTCTTAAATCGACAAGGGCAACTTTGTGACACATGCTTTAAATTATTTTTGTTCGGAAATGAATGAAACTAGCAGGTGTTATTATTCAGAAACTGTCTAATTGCACTCAATCTTCTGTTTTTTTTAAAAAACACAATAGATTTTTCATAGAAGCCTTCAAAGTTGACAATTTTAATCACATTTCCCGATAAAAGCAGAGAAACCGGTCGAAAAGCAGGAGAAAAACGGACAATGAAGTGATCGAAATAGCTTAGAACTAGATAGATAATTTAATCAACATGAAATGGAAAAAAGTTTGATTCGAAATCGCTTCCATAGTCGGGCATTCCAATTTTATGTATTTCTGTTAAAAAATTAATTTGTAAATGTGTCAAAACATTTTGCGCTTCTTGAGCGGAGTAGCTAAGAACAACCTTAAGAGTGGTTCTGTAAGGTTTATGAATGTAAGTGGACTGGCTTCAACAATAAGGAGTGAATTTCTTGTGTTGGTCACGATGTTATACATTCAGTTTGGAACTTTTCATATTGAGATGTTCAAATGGATATAACTTTCACAGACTAGAGAAAAGGGATTTAACACTGTTTAACACTCCAGTATAAATAAACTTGAAAATTATTGTTACAATAAGTAACAATAAATGTTATTTCGCTTGAAAAAATAAAAAAATATATACAGTAGACTCCCTCAAATCTGCACAGCTGGGGACCAGAGGTTGTGCGGATTTTAGAATTTTGCAGATTTCTGGTCATTTCTTTGTTTACATTTTTTAAACAGTAATTTGAATGTAATTAATAGTGCATTCAGGACTATAATGACTATATATATGCTTACAACATAATAAAATATTAAAATAAGTTATAAACTAAAATAATAAAAATTTAGAAATTTTTTTTAATGATTAAAGTACTAGTAGCAAAGGTCAAGTTAATAATCAATAGTGTATGATTAAATATTCATTATAAAGATTAAACGTATTTTTTCAAAATTATTCAACAAAACTTGCTTAAAGTATATTACTTATTCACATCAAAATGATAAAATAAGGAATTTAAGTTTAGCTAGACTTAATAACCAAAAAATCTTGATTAATGCATAAATTTCTTTAGCAAGAAGATTGTGGTTATCAGTAATATCAGCAATATCTTGAATTTTTTCCAAAAAATAAATAAATAAATAAATAAATAAAAAAGTATTCTTTCTTCATGAAAAAAACATGAATAGAGTATTATTAAGAAAATAATAAATTAAAAAATATATGGAATTGATACAAAACTAAAAAAATCAAATTTTGACTCAATATCTGAACTGAAAGTTCCATTGTTTACATCCATAAAATATGTGCAGATTTTAGAGAGTTGCGGATTTCTGGTTTGCAGATTTGAGGGAGTCTACTGTATATAAAAAAATTTGAGCTCGTGCGCATTTTTATTTATTTATTTATTATTATTATTAAATTAACAAACCAAATATTAACAAACATATTATTAACAAACCAAATATTTCTGGGAACTGCGTTCCCACCCGTTCCCACACAATTACAGCACTGCTTGTCCACAATGTGTTGCATTTAAAATAAGTATTGGATATAGTTTTCCATTTTGAATTTTAAACTGAGATTTTAAAATATTCTAATAATTGATTATATATATGATTACACAATCATATTATAACAGAAATTTCATTTATTACATTATTACTCGTTCCTAATACAAATTTATTTATTTTTAAATAAGTACTATCCAAAATATTTTATTTATTTATTTATCCTGAATAAAATTTACTTAAGAAATTAATTATTACTAAAAAAGGTCTCAGTTTATGTCATGAAATGATCTTCTGTAAGTTGTTGTCACTTTCTGCCAGTTAAAATCGTTTATAATCACTTTAATATTGCCATTGACATGGCAAAAACCACTTTCTGCAAGATATTGCTGATATCATTGATAATCACAATCTTCTTACCAGATATATTTATGTATTAATCATGCTTTTTAGGTTATTAAGTCAAGCTAACCCTAAAATAAAACTGGTACAGTTGAACCTCGAAAATCCGGACCTCCAAAATCCGGAAATCTCTAAAATCCGGACACTTTTCCGATTTCAGTTTTATTAATTTTTAAAATAAGACATAGCTGTAATTTTCATCAACTGCAGTTAAATTCTGATAACTATACTAAAAAATATATATATAGATATATTCTGGTTAATATTGTAATGACTTGCCGTTAATTAAAGACGTTATTATTACAAAAATTAAAAAGCGTTCTGCAAAATTTACAGTAAGGAATCATGACGAAATGAATGAATCGTTGAATTAATCATGAATTTTGATACTTGAAAAAATTTGGGTTTAAAAAAATAAATCGTAAATTCTGTCGAAAAAATGCAGAAAAAACGGAGAAATTTGTAAAAAAAAGAAAGCCAAAACAAGCATGAAATCAATTAAAAAATCTTGAAAAAACGCGCATTTCATCAAAGATTCATGATTCATTCATTTCATAATGAATCGTCTCACTCTCAATCGCCTTTGAGAATCAGGAGGGAGGGCGCTTTCTCGGGATTTTTTGAAAATTTCAAATTCTTTATAAAGTGGGGAGGGGCGCTTGATCGGGAAGAGCGGATTAACGGGATTTTACGGTATTATATAGCCATAAAAAAAAGATTTTTTAAAAAACCTCCAAAATCCGGAATCGCCACGGTCCCGACGGTTCCGGATTTTCGAGGTTCAACTGTACTACTCTCTTGACCGATTTCGCCAAATTATACATATTGATATAATTTTTATTTTAAACGACGAAAAAACAAAGTATTTAGTAGAATATTAATAAAAATACAAATAAAAAGTAGAAATAAAAATCACTTAATGACATTTTAAACATGTGTATCGTATTTAATGTCATTGAATTGACATTCACGATCATCCATTATTGGCATTAATCTTATAATTTGGCAAGAGTATTTAGGTCGACGAGATAACAGAGTAGTACCATAAAACTTCCTTATTTTATGATTTTGATGTGAAATATAAATGCAGCTTTATAAGGCAAGTTTCATTGAATAATTTAGGAAAATACAGTTAATCTTTATAATGAATATTCAATCATACATTATTGATTATTAACTTGGTCATTGATATTATGATATTTAACAAATTATCTAAATTTTTATTATTTTAGTTTATTATTTATTTTAATATTTTCTTATATTATAAGCAGTCATTATAATTTCAATTGCATTAATTATTACATTCAAATTACTGTTTAAAAAAGATAAGCAAAGCAATGACCAAAAAACAGAAAAATAATTTTTAAGAACTATTAATAAATTACTTTAAAACCCATGGTTTAATAATTAAATATATTGAAAACTCAAGTAATTAAAATGTATTATAAGTCGTTATTAGATAGCATGAAATTTTAAGTTTCGGGATTTAGAATGCAACTGATAAAAAATAAATCTAATAAACTTTTAAAGGTAATTTAAAAAATTAGAAAATACTAAATTTTGTTATTTTTTCAAAACATCGAGAAAATTCCCCAAAATAAATATCCATTCAATTAACTTTAGTTATACTTCAGCTAAAAAGGAAGCATGGATAAAATTACATACTTAAAAATTTTTCACTTGATTATTTGAGTAGGTTAGACTGACAGAGCCATCTAACGATTTGAATCTGTAGTAATCACTAAAGTAATACAGAAATAAATAGAGTTTTCAAAACTTAATTAACAAGTAACTAATTAAGAAGATCAAACATTTTTTATTACATCTTTCAAGATGTTCATCATCAAAACTTGATGGGCACCATGTAGTAAAAGAATAAAATTCAGTGGATTTTAAATAACTACTATGTATGATGCAAGAGTGATTTAAAACTAAACAAACATTCTGGTTGTAAGTATACATATTTTATTTAAATAAAACCAGAAGTTGGTGACTATGCATGCGGCTGTAATTCATATAAATATAATCAGATCCATGCAAATGATGTAGTTTATTGAGGTTTACCATGGATATTTTGTACTGAAAATGAAGTGTATATATTGTTCATTTATAAAGACATTGAAAAAAATTCTGTTACATAACACACTATGATGAAAACATTGTATGTGGTGTATTTAACTAAGTTACACTCATACAAGTAATTTCAAATTGATATGAATCACAAAGTAAGATGCTTAGAATGTGGTGTGCATAGAAATAATAATTTAGTTACAGAAATTTATGTAAAAATCAATTTAATTAAACGATCGATTCTAATGTTTGACTGCAGTTTTTTAAGTGGACTCTTAACTCGCACAACCGCACTGCAATGTTAATCCAATGAACAGGTTATTTTCAAATTTCTCATTTTAATTCAAAGATTTTAAATTTTTGTTTGCATAAGTTAGCTAAAGTTGATCTTTCAGATGGCAATTTTTTACTTTTTCGATTTCAGTTGCAGATTTTTTTTTTTTTTTTAAGTAGGGGAACTTGGGGCAAAATAAAATAGGGGGGCAAAGTGAAATGGTTAAATATTTAATCTGTATACAGTGTTACCTATCTGCAGATATTTGCATAATGTTATTTCACATCTAGCTGATTGCTGTCACACAACAATGATCTCATGAGATCAGTATGTACACCATGATGCAAAAGTTTAGACAATGACGTCATTCAGCTTTAAAATGTAGAATTATGACGTCAGAATTACAAAAACCTGTAAATATATTCAAAAACTGATTTAAAATGCTACGTACAAAAGACAGTCGTTTTATTTGCTATAAACTAATTTTTTTCATAAAAATTCAAATGTGCTTGTCGCAAAAGTTTAGACACTATTCTAAATTTCTTTGAATATTCGCTGGCATATGCAAATTTAGAATCGATGATGTCACAAATTTGGAGTACTTAAGTTCTGCAAACGATTGCGCTTCATAGTCGACATGCCGAGAGCTAAAGAAATTCAAGTGAATGAGATTTCAAGTATTTGGCAGTTGAAAGGTGAAGGGAAGAGCATTTCTGAAATTTCTACTATTCTTAATAGGTCAAAAAAATCTATTTATTGAGTTTTATTGAGTGGTTCCGAATATAAAGCAAAATGTCGGTCTGGGAGGCCACGAGTGACAAATGTACGAGAGGATCGCCTGATACAAAGACTAGCGAGTACTCAACAAATGAGCTTACGTGGAGTTCAAAGCTCATCGGGACTCTCTGTATCAAAGGATACGATTCGTAGACGAATTTTAGAAAAATCGTTTATAGCAAAATGCAGAAGAAACCAGCTCTGAAGCCACACCATAAGTTACAAAGAATGATGTGGGCTCGAAAACATATGTCATATGGAGAGAAATGGCAGTCAGTCATATTTAGCGATGAAAAAAAGTGGAATGATGGTCCAGATGGTTGTTTATCGTATTGGCATGACTTGCGGAAGGAACCTCGACGTTTTTTTAGTCGCAGACAAGGTGGGGCTCGGTGATGGTTTGGGCAGCCTTTTGCTATAATGGACAAGTATCTCTGACCTTCACCAGTGGTCGTCAAACTTCACAGCATTATACACAGACATTAGAAGAAAACCTACTGCCATTTGCTGAGCTTCTAGGGGGTCCTCAGTGGAAATTTCAGCAAGACAATGCTTCAAATCACACTGCAAAACATTCAAAATCTTGGTTTAATTCCCATAATATAAGCGTTCTCGACTGGCCAGCATGTAGCCCAGATCTTAACCCTATAGAAAACCTTTGGAGCATCATGTGTCGCAAAGTTTATAGCAACACTAGACAATACTCTTCTGTACAGGAACTTAAGACATGTATTGAGGATGCATGGTACGATATCGATCCACAAACTATGCAAGATTTAGTTTCTTCGATACAATCTCATATATTTGTCGTAATACAGAAGCATGGATGTGCAACCAGGTTTTAAAAATTGTTTATTTCGATTTTATTTGATTTGTGTCTAAACTTTTGAGACAGCAGTTTATTTTTGTTACCATTTAATTTATTGCAATCTGCACAATTCCACTTTTCTTTGTTATAAATATTGTTTATATGTACAGCACATTAATTTCAAGCAGTGATTTGAAAATTGAATAAATATTTTTCAAAGTATGTAAGAATTTCTTCATTGTCTAAACTTTTGCGTCATGGTGTATGATGTTAGAATCAATTTTTCAAATTTGATGATCACATTATAATATTATTAGGTAAGAAAATAACATTTTATGAATTCTATACTGATAAAAATCTCATAATCATTATTGTAAGTTTAAATTAGATTCTTCTACTGTCTAGTAAAATATTCGTTTATTTAATTTTTGGCCTATTTTTGGTTTGAAATTTTTATAAAAATTTTTACTACATGTGGGGCAAAGTGAAAAAGAATTTTAGTGATGGGGCAAACTGAAATATTTTATTTCACTTTGCCCCTAAAACATAAATATAATTTAAAAAATGTCAGATAACTTTGTTTACATATTTAGGTGTATAATGGTAAGAACATGCATGAGAAAAACAGAGCAGCAATCCTGGTCTGAAGCATCAATGGGAGCTACTGTTGAGGCAGTAACAGGTACTGATCAGATGAGTCTTAATTCAGCAGCTAAACAATTTGGAATACCAGTGATTACACTGTACAGGAGAGTTAAAAGAGTAAAAGAAGTTGGAGATGTTTCAGAAGCTTCTAAAAAAGGCTTGGGAAGATATAGGAGAACCATTTGCAATAAAAGATGCTCAATCATTTGACATAAATAAACCTGGATCAAGCAAAATAAATGCATCTCCTACAATGGAAATTTAAAAACAACCCATGTTTCTCCGAGGGATATATTGCCTATTCCTGTTGCCAAACATAGTGTCAAGTGTTCAAATAAAAAACATGTTAAAACTATGGTTTTAACCTCAAGTCCTGCACTGAAGAATTTATAAGAGCAAAAGAAACTGAAGACTGCTTCAACTTGTAAGCCAAAGATAGCTAAGAGCTTATTTGCAGCATCTTAAGGCTTTAACAGAAAAAAAAAAAGGACACATTAAAAAAATATGAATATTCAGATTCATCCACATCATCAGTAGAATCTGATATTTGTGATGATAACAGTGAGACAGAAGATGAATTTCAGGCCCAGGAAGATGACTTCACTGAAGACAAGAGTGAAATTCAGATTTTCACAGAAAAAAGTGGGATTCAGTAAAATAAATAATGGAAATTTTCTCTTGAATGAGTTGAACTCAAATGAAGGTCTGGATACTAAGAAGCAGCTTATTAGTAAAGTGATTTCGTTTCCCTCACAAGATGGACCACATTTTCTTACAGTTCATGCGTTTATACGGATAAAAAAGGATTTTTTTGTGTGGCCTATAACTGATGATACAAATTTTGTATACGATACAGAAATACTGGGAAAGTTGTGTAAAGTGAAAGAACTGAGACATGGACAAATTAATTTCTTATGCTGATTGGCATAGTTGTCAAACAACTGGAAAAAATCATGTATAGAAGGGATCTTTTTTATATTTCACCTTGCCCCATTCACAATATTTGCCCCATACCTGGGGCAAAGTGATAATTTTCTACTACTTTGTTATATCCTTAATACACCACAGAAATTCAAGAATAAAAATTTGAAAATAATTAATTTTATAAGTCAAGGGTATTATAAATTATGTAGTGTAAAATTTCAAATAAATTTTCTGTTTGTTCATTTTGAAAACTACAATTATTTTTAAGTATTTCACTTTACCCCAAGTTCCCCTACTTTCGATTTTGAGGTTGGTTTTGAAATTGAAAATGTATTTTATGAAAAATCTGCAATAAAAATTGAAAGAGTAAAAAATTGTCATATTAAAGATTCAACTTGGCAAAATAGATTCTTTAAAAATATTCATATTTAAACAAGCCAAACAATCTCCTCATTGGATTAAGGGCTGAGTGTTTTCACGTGAGTGTAGAGTCCCCCTGAATGCATGTTTTCTTATATGTAAATTTTGACAAATTATACAAAGGTACTTCATTATGCAATCAAATACGTTAAAAAAAGTTTTAGCTGAGATGAATACAATTCAATTTAGTTTATGAGCAATACAATGTTTTAAAAGTAAACGTTAAAAAAATAAATAAATAAATAAATAAACCAATTTGCTATATTTAAATTGAAATTTGAATAATATTAAACTATGCTACTTAAGGATAAACAATAACAAAAAGCGAAATTATCTGATGTAAATAAAATACAGTAATAATTACTTTAAATGACTCAATATTAAATCAGCAAAAATGAAAATTGCAACACAAAAAAATTTGCGCAGTCACTATCAAATAGAAAATTGTAGGGCTTTTAATTGAAGAGTACCGAAAGAAACTAACCTACCTTAGCATTAATTTAATTTAGTAAAGAGGTTGGATTCAATAAATTTAATTTAAAAAAATTATAAGCGGAATAGAAAAGACGCCAGTAAAAGAATGAATTATGACCTGCATCATGATTCATTGAAAGTGATTCTTGCATATCGATTAAATTGCTCAAATTTTAACGCTTAAAATTTAACGAATTTTGAAAATGCTACCTACTCTCATTTATAAATAAGTATTTTGTTTTGTTAATAAAAACTTAGTTCAACTTTTCTATTTTATCAATGGAATCATTATTAATGTGTGAATTTCTTTAATCAAGATTCATTCATTGTATTGACATCTTTACTAAAATGGACAAATGTTAATCAATGTACTGACCCAACTTCATTACTAAAATAAATTAATGGTAAGATATGTTCTTTAGTTATTCTTCTAAGAAAAGGCACAGATGTCATATACGCACCACATTTGCTCGTGCTTTTTTCTTCCACCAATTTGGCGTTGCACATCTGTGCCAAGGAGAAGATCCGTTTAATAAGTTTATAACCATTAACAATGTATTTGTTAAAAATAGAAGTTTATACCAATTGCTAGGAAAAAAAAAATGGTAAGTGTTAAATATTTCAGTAAAATGTGCTGATTAAATGATGAAATTGCATGCATTCAACATGGCTATAAGATTTATTACGATTTATTGTAAAAATTATATTTAATGTTTTGTTACTTCTTAAGTTTATTATTCATAAATATCTATTTATTGTTTCCTTTTTTATTAAATTCATGTTTATTTAACATGAAATGTTAAATTAATGTATTAATGCATTCAACATGGCTATAAGTATTACTATTTACGATTTATTGTAAAAATTATATTTACTGTTTTGTTACTTATTGAGTTTATTATTCATAATTGTCTATTTATTGTTTCCTTTTTTATTAAATTCATGTTTATTTAGAGTTATTTTTTCTTTAATTCTTCAAATTATTTTTATTATGTGCCATGCCAATAATTATTTATACAGTAGACTCCCTCAAATCCACACAGCTTGGGACCAGAGGTTTTGCGGATTTTAGAATTTTGTGGATTTCTGGTCATTTAATTGTTTACATTTTTAAAAAAGTAATTTGAATGTAATTAATAATGAAATCAAAAGTATAATGAATGCTTACAATGTTCTAAAATATTAAAATAAGTAACAAACTAAAATAATAAAAATTTAGATAATTTTTAAATGATTAAAATACTAAAAGCAAAGGTCAAGTTAATAATCAATAATGTACAATCACATATTCATTATAAAGATGAAATGTGTTTTTCCTAAATTATTCAATGAAACTTGCCTCATAAAGGTACATTACTAATTCACATCAGCATCATAAAATAATGAAGCTTTATTTCAAGTTTAGATAGACTTAATAACTAAAAAAGCTTGATTAATACATAAACATATTTGATAAGATTGTGATTACCAATGATGTCAGCAATATCTTTATTTTTTCAGAAATATATCATTCTTTCTTTATGAAAAAACATGAATTCAGTAATCTTAACAAAAATTATAAATTAAAAAATATATGGAACTGATATAAAACTAAAAAAGTCAAATTTTGCACCTACATTTGAACTGAATGTTTCATTGTTTACATCCATAAAATATGTGAGGATTTTAGAGAGTTGCAGATTTTAGGAGTGCGGATTTGAGGGAGTCTACTGTATCAAACTATCATTTATTTACTTTTATTATTTACTTTCTTAAAATACTAGAAAATGAGAAATACTCTTTCATTTTTTCACGTTATTTTATTTTTATATTGCAATTAAAAATCGCGCCCTGCTATTGCATGTAATTTGTAACATATATTCAAACACAAAATTTTTGCCAAATTGGCAGGAGAAAAAAGCACAGGCAAATGTGGTACGTATATGACATCCGTGCCAAGAAAAATTCTAAAACTTGTGTTTTGATCGTATGATGATACAAAATTTTGTGTTGCAACTTCCATTTTTGTTGACATTTATAGTCATTTTAAATATTCCATAAAACGATTTTGCTAGCCAAAACGTTATTATCGGGGCAAATACTTTATTATTTTTGAATTTAAAAGTGTTAAAAAATTAACATTAGTTAAACAAACTTTTATTTATCTAAACAAGATTTTTTTTTTTTTCAGAAGTAATATACTTTATAAGTAACTAACTTGCACTGTAAAAATTATATAAAATGTCAACATATTTTCCGGCAACCATATTCACTGTTCATTTACAAAAGCCTATTTTTTTTCAACATTTGTATAATGAAAAGGACATTTATTTATTTTATTAAACAAGTAGAAGTAAATTGTTTGTTAAAATGCTATTATAATTCATTTTCATACACATCGCTTTCTCTTTCTATATCTCTATACATATACATAAATTATGTATACATGATGTTTCAAAATAACGTGGACAAACTGATATGACAAATCAGGCATACAATAAGGATAAAATGTCACATAGGAATATAGGGCTGCAAACCCCTTGTTGAGTCACAAATACAGGGTGTTTCATCCTAACTCAATTTGAGTTGACGATAATAAACTTCAGAAAAATGAAATAAATTATAATAAAACATTTAATAGACATTCTCACCTTTGTTTTAAATGTGATAACACCAATTAAAAGTGGTAGAAGTTTGCTTTATGCGCACCAGCAATACGCACTTGGCACCTCACATTTTGAGCTGATCATCAGTTTATAGGGTGTCATCGATTGCTTGAGAAGTATGTTTTTCCAGATCTTTTCGTAACATTATCACATTTTGCACAAAATTAAGTACATATCGTTCCATTTTCATTATGATGTTATTATTTTCCTGGAAATTATTATTTTCAAACAGGTTCTTGCTAGAAAGAAACACCCTGTATTTGTGACTCAATAAGTAGTTTGCGACCCTATGTTCCTATGTGATTTTTTATCCTTGTCATATGCCTGATTTGTCATATCAGTTTGTCCATGTTATTTTGAAACACCCTGTATATACACACTCATAAGCATTCATTAGGATTGTTTTCATAGCTGTTTGTAAAATTTGTCAATAAATCTTATTTCCTAAATCCCAAATTGTGTGAAGTAGCAAATAACTATGAAAAAATGTGAAAGCCTCTATAATGGTAAAATATAACTTTTTTTTACTATACAATATTTATTATTAACTTGTAACAATTATTTAGTAAAATTTGATTAAATATATATTTAATTGCATTTTATGAATTTGAAAATCAACTATCATTATTTTCTGTTTTATATGTAATTTATAATTTTTCATAGCATTTTTCTTTAATATTACCATTGTTAAATACGTTACAACAACATTATTGATAAAATCTTGAGTCAGTAATATATTTAGTTGTATTACCGTTTTCCAATTATGTAAGCAATTGTAATGATTTGTATGCAATTTATTCACTCTTTTTTTTTTTTAAGTAATATGAATTTGTAAGTAAAACAAATTTTATATACTTTTGTTATTTTACTTATCTATAATTATAGTAAGTTATTCGGTTGATAAGTTATTTTACTTCTTCCATTTTTCAAAATAATAGAACATTATCTGACTTCTAATTTTAAAATTAATTACTATATTTGCTGTGTTTTAAACGTAGCTTTTGTGTGTTTATATTTATGCTATTCAGGGTGCTTGAAAATTCAAATTATAGCGAAATTTTTTGTTTCTTTTGTGTGTGTGCATTTGTTCCTCTGTATAATATATGTGAAATTTAGAAATTTGAGCTTAGACTTGGTAAATTTTAGATTTTTGAGGTATTTTGTTTTTGCCAAATAACTAAAAAAAAGCTTTTCTGAGCATGATGAATGTGAAACTGCAAAATTCTAGATTTTCGAGACATTTTCTTTAAAAAAAAAAGTAAAAGGTATTGAAAAATATCTTTAAAAATAAAATTAAATGTTTTGGTGAAAAATATCCTCATGTCACAACCCAAAATTTTACAAAAAATTATTATGAAATTTTTTCAAAATGGTAGAAATTATTGGATTAATTCCATTGTTTCAGAGGAGTAATAGATTTTATCTCTTAATTATATCTTTTATAATACCATTTTCTCATTATAATTAAAAATTACTCTTTAAAATAATGTGAACAGAAAATGATGTCATGCTTTGAGAAACAGGCACTTTCCTCCATGAAGATGTTTCTATTCAATACTTTTTCACTCTGTCATTACTGAGTTTGAGATGCAAGGCAAAATGCTTCAGTGAGTAAAAAATATGTCATATTAAAAGAAAACAATAATTTTCTTTCATAAAGGGGAATATTTTCATCACAAGTGTGTCTACAAGACAAGAATTTCTGAAATTTTTACTTATTGTTTCTGAGATTACAGGTAAAAATCAATAGTTTGAATGTTTGCATTCCAAGTTTTAGCCAACAAATGTGACTTCAAATTTGAAAATACATTAATATATAACTGCACATTGAAACAGTTTTTAAAGGGTGAATATGGTAATGAGAATAGCATATGCAAATTTTGAGATGGTGAAAAGGATGTTAGATTTAGATTTCATAAAGAAGAAATTATGATTGTGTCAAAGTAAAATAATTATTTTGTTTATTTTTAATTTCAAGCATTTGAGACTCATTTAATAACTTCGTCATAAATACCATTTTTGATTACATGTTTGTAAAATTTTTATTCAAATAAAGTTTAATTTTTCAATAATTCAAACAGTTAAAGATTTTGAAAATAGTATTTTAGTAACTAGCTCAAAAATTCTTTTAAGAATTATTTTAACAAACGCAACATGATTTTTTTGTGACTAATTCTTTAGATTTATTATAAATTAATATAATAGTTCCTTTTATAAAAAAAAAAAAAATTCTTTCGTCAAAATTTAGATGGGATTCAAATCTTGAGTATTAATAGAAGATATGAAATTAAATTAAAAAATCTATATATTTTAAAAAAAATTAAAAAACAAACCTTGTTTCGTTACTTTTTAGCAATACTTTTTTGATTTCTGTAATTAAATCTTTGGTAATGTCATTCAATTCCATGCACATGTTTTATTTTAAGTAGTATAATGATGTAGCATAGTTGTTGTATATTTCATATTCTTGTTTTATAAATAAAAGGTAAGTAATACATGGCAACAGCGATAAGGTGTTATTGCTGATTAGACTAAATTGATTTGTAAAGTAAAATTTAATTGAAAAATGCGTTTAATTTATATGATATTTAATATTTTAGGTAGCTAACATTGCAAAAAAACCCTACTTATTACAGATGTCCACTGAAAAGCACTTCCGAAAAAAATTGGTATTATTTTTATCGATCATGATCCCCAGACCCAAAAACCATTTTCCATCCAAATTTTGATTTATATATATGTGTATAATATATATATACAGGGTGATTCTATTTTTTTTACAATAAAAGAGGGGTGATAGTACACATCAAAACAAACAATATTAAATAGGAGACCAAGGGTCATAAACGTTTTCCAAAGGAGATAGCCACCATTAAAGTTTAGGGACCAAAATTTCAAATAAACATGAAAAACGGAAAAATCGGTCGATTGATTTGCGGTTTTCACTAAAATTATTCTTTATGTCGGCATTTTCTTGAAATTATATAATAAAGATAAATTTCAAAAAATGCCGATAGAAGGTGCTTTAGACTTTGGAATAACGAACAACTATTTTTTGCCGGTATTTTTTGCATCTCATTAAAGGTTTTCTTAAGCTTAGACTCAAACTTAAATCTTGAGCTCAAAATCTGAAAGTGGGAGTGGTTAAGTAGCACAAACTGAATTGTGTTCAGAGGGCTCAAATTTCAAATGATTATAAAAAACAGAAAAATTGGTTTATTGATTTGCGGTTTTCACTAAAACTATTCTTTATGTCGGTATTTTCTTAAAAACAAATTATAAAGATAAATTTCAAAAAATGCCGATATAGGGCGCTTTAGACTTTGGAGTAACGAAACACTCTTTTTTTGGCGTTATTTTTTGCATCTTTTTAAATGCTTTCGTAAGCTTAGACTTGAACTTAAATTTTGAGCTCAAAATCTGAATAGATGGGAGTGGTTAAGTAGACAAACTTAGCTGTGTTTAGAGGGTTCAAATTTCAAATGATTATAAAAAACGGAAAAATTGGTCGATTAGTTTGCGGTTTTCGCTAAAACTAATTTTTAAATGAGCATTTTCTTGACAAAAAATTTTAAAGATAAATTTCACAAAAAGCCAATAGAGGGCGCCTTAGACTTTGGAGTAGCATACAACTATTTTTAACTGTTTTTTTTTTTTATATCATTAAATGTTTTCAAATGTATAAACTTAAATTTAAGGCTCAAATTCTGAATCGTTGGGAGTGTTTAAGTAGCGAAAAATTGAATTGTGTTCGAGGAAGGGGGAGTGTTAAAATTCAACCTTTTAAGACACTTCAGTTTGCGCTACTTAACTACTCCTAATTATTTAGATTTTGAGCTCAAAATTTAAGTTTAAATCTAAGCTTCCGAAAAAATTTAATAAGTTTTTGCAAGCATTTAATTAGAACAAAAAAAAAATAGTTAAAATTAATTGTTGGTTACTCTGAAGTTTAAGGCGCCCTCTAATGGAATTTTTTGAAATTTATCTTTAAAATTTATTTTCAAGAAGATACTGACTTAAAAAATAGTTTTATTTTAAACCGCAAACGAATCGACAAAATTTTCCATTTTCTATAATTATTTTAAATTTGAACCCCCCCCCCCTCTTAAACACATTTCAGTTTGTACTACTTAAGTACTCCGTACTATTCATATTTTGAGCTCAAAATTTAAGTTTAAGTCTAAGCTTCCGAAAACATTTAATGAGATGCAAAAAATAGTTGTTCATTACTCCAAAGTCTAAAGCGCCCTCTATCGCCATTTTTTGAAATTTATCTTTATAATTTATTTTTAAGAAAATACCGACATAAAGAATAGTTTTAGTGAAAACCGCAAATAAATGAACCAATTTTTCCGTTTTTTATAATCATTTGAAATTTGAACCCTCTGAACACTGTTCAGTTTGTGCTACTTAACCACTCCCACTTTCAGATTTTGAGCTCAAAATTTAAGTTTCAGTCTAAGCTTACGAAAACATTTAATGAGATGCAAAAGATAGTTGTTCGTTACTCCAAAGTCTAAAGTGCCCTCTATCGGAATTTTTTTGAAATTTATCTTTATAATTTAATTTCAAGAAAATGCCGACGTAAAGAATAATTTTAGTGAAAACCGCAAATCAATCGACCGATTTTTCCGTTTTTTATGTTTATTTGAAATTTTGGTCCCTAAACTTTAATGGCGGCTATCTCCTTTGGAAAACGTTTGGGACCCTTGGTCTCCTATTTAATATTGTTTGTCTTGATGTGTACTATCACCCCTCTTTTATTGTAAAAAAAATTTGGAATCACCCTGTATATAAATTATATAATACATATACAGGGTGATTATAATTGAAGTTGCGATTTGAAAAATCGGTAATTTTAAAACTACTGGTTTAAATGGCTTGATATTTTAGCAGAACAATCGTGAGGCAATGAAATTCTGTTTGGCGAAGGAAAAAAAAAAGGTCCAAAATGTGCCAATAGGTGGGCTACCAAGGTTCACATTGTCTGGAGATATACAAATTACTAATATGTGTTCACGGAGTAAGAAACAAAGAGGGGAAACTTAATACGCATGACTCTTCAAAAATACAAAAAGAAATTTTGGTAAATGATGAGGACACATCAGTTCGTGGTATGTTGGTTTTTTAGCAGACTTTCAATCTGTCTAAGATATATATGTTCAAATTAAAAACTATTTTATTTTATTCGTTTATGTTTCATATTGATATTTCATAAAATAAATTAAGAAGGGTTATAAGTTGGGTGTTCCTGGATGTAAAACAGGCTATAATATTTTTTAAAAAAAGGCGAAGGGGAAAAATTTAAATTTATTCCGTGTCAACAAGTGAGTGATGTTTTTTTAGGCTTTAATATAAAGCTATCTCCTTGTAATTATATTTAAATTGAGAATTTTTTATTGTGTATAGATCTTAGTGTATATGTTTTTTAAATGTTATGTGGAATAATAAAGCACAGACTTTATTTTGTGTCTCATTTCTAAAACTTTCTAAACATTCAGATTTTTCGTAAAATATTTTTAAAAAATCAACTTTTTTCTTCTGAAAAGCATTGCAGAAGCATCGTTCGACAGCCCACCATCTACGGTGTCGCCCCCTATCGTTGAAAAATCTTCATGGCAAAATTTTAACATTATTTTCCCCTCCTGTTTCTTGTTCCGTGTATGTGACATGTGTACTGCAGACATATTTGCCATAAAAATACTCTTTGTCTGAATACTTTTTCATGACTCTTGATTATGAAGAATCGCTCTCCACTCTTGAATATTTTTATAAAAAAGGATTACTGGCACTTACAGCTATTAGGAATTTTCGGACATTAAAATCCATACAAAAGAATTCAAAAACAACAAATGATCTTCAAAAAATGATAGCTAAATTTGCAGATACAGGTTTATTTGACTTAACTGGGATAGAGCATGGAACAAAGAATATAAACATTAATATACATACATTAACATAACATTAATTAAACATTTATTAACATAAATATTTATATTCTTAGTTTCATGGGGTAGAGGAAGGAAATCAGTTTCAGTTGCAGCAGTGGAAGATGTGGTTACAGCATTACAAGAAGAGTGATGCTGGAATCAGCAGTGTACGAGAAATCAGCCGTATGCTGGATATGCCGAAATGAATGCGTAAAGTCCTAGGAAAATCTTGCGCTGTTATCCGTACAAAATAATTCATGTGCAGGATTTGCTACTTGTTACCTTCCGAAAATCTGTGCCTCCAATCTGTTGTGGAACATGCAGTTAATTTCTTCTAACTAGTAGCCAAACAAGGCAAAGGTATATCGAACAAATTATGCCTTAATGATCAGTAAGATGTTTATTCCGTGAAGTTCTCATTTCTTTTATTTTCATTACTGCTTTTGTCGCTGTAAACACGTATTCTTGTCTTTTCGTCCATATATTTTTAGTAAATCCCCGAATTCTATTTTTTTTCTTTTTGGCTAATAATATTCATGTGTTTAAGAAATACATCTTTGGTCTTTCCCCCGATATAATTCTGACAGCGCCATCTATCGGCACATTTTAAACTATTTTTTTCTTCGCAAAACAAAATTCTATTACCGCACTATTGATCTGCAAAATGGTCATTTTGACCAGAAGTTTTAAAGCTGTCGACATTTGAAATTGTAACTTTAATTTTAATCACCCGGTATATCTGATATATGTTATGTAATAACTCTTGTATTTATTAACTGATTTGGATGAGATTAATTATATTCATAGTACATAACAATGATTCGACCGAGTTCAATGGCTTTTTTGATACACAATCTTGTTTAAAAATTGGCGGACATTCTAATTTTTCTTAATTTGAAAAGTGATGCAAATAAATTAAAAATTGAAAAATATTTTTTCTTGAGTGTTTTAAAGATTACAAATCATATTTGTTTTGCTTAAATATTAATATCCGTTTGCTTCAGATTTTCTCCAAGCATGGCGAAACTCGGCGAAGTGTCGCCAAACTTGATGACCAAAAAAGTAACAATAAATGATGCCAATTTATGTGATATAGCCTACTATTTTGGCACAAATCTCATTCAAATTCAGTATTGACGAATAATTTCTTATCGGGTTCGTCGAATTTTGGCATCTTAACGATTTAATTTCCATGATAGAACACGTTCTAGAAATTAGATAGCTCAGAAAATTTGATTTTACACCAGAAAAATTGAATGACTAATTTCGTTTTATTTAAATACGGAATGTTCTATTACTAATTAAAGCAAATATCGCTATTTTAATTTTCTGGTGGGAATTAAAATGTACGAATTAAAATATCTCAAAATATTTCGGGCGGTTTGGGATCTAGAGGGTTAAAATTTGAGTAGGGTAACATCCCCAGTAATTTGCACATTAAGAATTTGTCTTTAAACTTATTTCAATTTTCATTACAAAGAAATAAGATATTTACTTGGAAATATTTTTTAAAATCAAATAATGCATATCTGTGCATCTATTTTGCCCACTAAAAGCAAAAAAATTTGAAAAAGTATTTTTATAAAAATAGATTTATAAAAAGTTGCTGAAATCACCAGTAATTGGCACCTAGAGTACCAGTGTATGACACCTTGTGATCCAGTAATTGGCACAAGTTTTTATTAAAAAAACTTTACATTTGGCATTGGATTTAATCGCTTTAAATGAATTTATTGTAGATGAACATGCCATATTTCAGGTTTTTTAGAATAAGAAATCAGCATATTAGTCTGAAATGTGAACACTTTAAATCAATACAATATACTTACATTAATACCCAGTAATTGTCATGCTGTTCCCAGTAATTGTCTTATGAAGTTTTAATAGATTCCAATTACTGATAATATTTCATATTTTCAAATAAAAACAAATGATAAACAAAATTAGTCTATAACTTTAAAAGTACTTCCATATAAGTGGTTTAATCTCAAATTCCTTACGAATTCCTTGTAATTGGAATAGGTGCCAATTACTTGGAACTAGCAAAGTTGAAGTACCATTAATTGGCATCTATCATTAATTCAGAAATCCAAATATTTGTATCGAAAATACCTTTACACAATTAAAGTAACCCTTTTTAACTAAACAAAACTGTTGTCAATTAAAATTTAAAATATATTATAAATCAGATAATAATGAATTCAAAAGCATGCCTTCCTTAAGCCAAAGAAGAAGTATTTGCAAAAAAAGGCTAATTTCATACAAGCTATAATTGTTTCTCTTTCCTAGGCACTATTGTCATCTAGTAGTTATAATCTTTTACTTAAATGAGCATATAACTGGTATATGGTCTTGCATTTTTAAAAGACTGGATATAAATCTTATTTTAGGACATGTTTGTAGGATGTGGCAATCACTGGTGCATGCCAATTACTGGGGATGTTACCCTAAAATAAGTTTTGAGTATAAGCTAGCAAATTTTAAAATTCAGAAATATGAAAACTACCTATTCCTCCGACAACTAGCTGAAAGGACTCTGCTGTGTAATAAAAACATTTATTATTTATGAAAGGAATATTAACAGTAATCCAATATAAAATTATGAGCTGATAAATTAGTGTAATTTTCTTTTTCGTATCCACTTTAATTAAATAATATTATATTTTATTTAATGATGTGTATAAGGGTAGTGTTTGTAGTGAAAGGAACTGGCTGTGAAAATGTCACAATTCTACTAATGAGCTGGAGGTAAAAGGAAATTTTAACATAAGATGTTTGAGTCGAACTTGTATTGTGATATTAGCAGTGTCTTAAATTACTAGGTGTATAATGCGGTTTGAAACATTATATACGCAGTATATAAAGTCACTAGTATGTATTCCAAATCTGTATCTGCACTTTCATATAAAATTCTTCAATCTTGCTCTAAAAAAGGTATTTTTATATTTCTTCTAAACAGACATAACTATAACATCAATATTGTTAATTTTTTCCTTTTGATATTTTTTATTAAATATACTGAACATTTTCTTGATTTGTTTATGGATGAAATATTTATTTTTTCCTTCCCATCTGAAGTTCTGTTTTTATTCCTGTTCTCTCTACAGTCTCTGATATAATATGCTCCAGTTTAAATTTGTTTAATGATGGATAATCACACACTTTATAATCCAATTTCAGTAGAGAGATCTGTAATAAATGCATTCCAAATACATTCCAAAAATGCATTCCAAAGCTGTACATTAAAACTTAAGAAAATGTATTTTGTTCTATTTATTATCTATTAAAATCTATATATCTCTATTATAATCTCTATTATATAATCTCTATAAACTCTATTCTAATCTCTATTATAATCTATATGTGACTTTAAACATGGTTAAATGCTAATAAATGGTTACGTTATTGCAATATGATGTAAGCTAGATTAATAATTCAGAATGTTTGCTGCAATAATCATTTACCTTATTTTAAAAAATTCTTAAATCTGGAGGAATTTACATGGAATTCTTCTAAATTTTATAATTCCCCTTGTCGAAAAAATAAATTATTTTATCTTCATTGCTTCATCATTATCTTCATAAATGATATAAAATTGTGAAATTTACTCTATGATTTTACTTTTTTTAAAATTTATAAATGTTTTATAAAATGCTTTTACTTATAAATACTTTATTGATAAATATTTTATTTATTCTTTATTTATAACACTTATTTCTAATCGTTATTAATATTATATTTTATGACTTGTTTTTTGTTTTATGATGGCAATTTTTTTTCTTTTTGTTCTAAATTTGTAATAGTTTAAATCTTTATACGCTTATAAAATTAATCATACACACCATTGGTATTGGGAGCATCAGGTATTTGGAAATCTTTTTCAATTAAGTTTTCTGTGTTAAATTAATATTTCATAATAAGTTTTTTTTGTAATATTTTTAATGAATCTTAAAAAGTGATAGATTATGTTCCTTTTATTTATTGCAGATTCAAAAAGCCCTGAATGCAGGTGCGCAACATATCACTCTAAACTGTCTTTAAAGTGCAAAATATGCAGCAAAACATTTCTTTAAAAGAGTTTTTTGGAAAAGTGGATTCTGAATTAAAGCAAGAAAAACTGTTTGTTTGTGGGGTATGCAGCAAAGGATTTTCTGGAAAAGAGTATTTAAGGCAGCATCTGTTAATTCATACTGGTGAGAAACCTTATGTCTGTGGGGCATGCAACAAGAAATTCGCTCTAAAGAATAATTTAAGCAGACATCTCTTAATTCATACTGGTGACAAATTGTTTGTGTGTGAGGTATGTAAAAAGAAATTCTCTCGGAAGTCTCATTTAAGAAATCATCTATTAATTCATACTGGTGAGAAATCTTTTGTGTGTGAAATATGCAGCAAGAAATTCTCTCGGAAGTGTTATTTAAGCAGTCATCTATTAACTCATACTGGTGAGAAACGTTTTGTCTGTGAAATATGCAATAAGAAATTCTCTCAAAAGAGTTCTTTAAACAGACATATGTTAATTCATGCTGGTGAGAAACCTTTTGTGTGCGAAATCTGCAACAAGAAATTTTCTCAAAAGAGTACTTTAAGCAAACATCTGTTAATTCATACTGGCGAAAAACCTTATGTTTGTGAAACATGCAACAAGAAATTCACTCGGCAGTTTAATTTAACCAGACACCTCTTAATTCATGCTGGGGAAAAGTCTTTTGTGTGTGAAATATGCAACAAGAAATTCGCCCTGAAGGATACATTAAGCAAGCATCTGTTAATTCATACTGGTGAGAAACCTTTTGTATGTGAGATATGCAACAAGAAATTCTCTCGGAAATATGTGTTAAGCAAACATCTTTTATTACATACCAGGGAAAATAGTTTTGGGTAAGATATGCAACAGTAATTTCTCTTCAAAAAATGTTTTAAGGAAGCATCTGTAAATGTATTGAGAAAACTTGTGCGAAATATTTACACAAAAAAAATCTGTAAAGAGCAATTTGATAATTTTCATTCCAATAATTTGCTAACTGCGAGTAACTGATTTGTATACTTATTTTATTTAGGAACTTTGGCATATTCTGCTATGAAAATGGTATTTTATTCCTAAAATTATAGAGACTAAAATGAAACGTATAGCAACCAAAAATTTTGCTAATGCAAACTAGCTAATTAGCAAATGAGGAGTTTTAAGATAATTTCTGGCAAATTCATTTTTTTTATCAGGCTTTATCTTTTATGCCAACGCAAAAATATTGCAATACTTTTTTGTATTATTTTTTTCTTTTGCGGAGCATAGATTTATAAGTCTGTTAGCGATTGTGAATATTGAATTCATGAATTTGATAAAGGTAATTTTTCACAGTGAAGTTCTTTGATTTTAAAATTGTTTTTCTCATAAACTTTTAACCTCTTTAGTCCTGAGACAAATATTAAATGAGTATACAAAAATCAGTTTAAAATGTTTATAAAACATCTCCAAAAATGTCGATGCTTATCCCTATGTTTATGTATCGATGCTTATGATAAGCACACATTTGTTAAAAATCTAGAAGTATGTTTAATAATTGTAGTAGCATTGAAATTAATTTAAAGAATGTTCCATAGTGTCGCCCACATGCGTCATGAGAACTAAGGATGTTATGCTGAAAATACTGCTTTTAAGGAGGTACTGCCCTGAATTTCCCATGTTGATGAAAACAGGATGTACTTAATTGAGTTTGATATACTGGTTTTCATTTTAAAAGGCAGTCTGGTGTGGTTTCAAAATTTAAATAAAGGTTGCTAAAAAGTGTTTTAAAATTATGTTGTTTTAAATCAAGAATCTATAAAAAGAAAATATCTTAATTTATAATGTCATTACTAATGTTTGTAGTTAAGAAATTACTTAGTTTCAAGATCTTCTGAATCTTGATTGATTTTTCATAAAAGTATAAAAATCTGATGTGATCTTTAAATGTCAATAAATCTTGGTAAAAAGAATTTGACTTTTTTTGCTTTTTTTTCCAATTCAATCTCTCTTTAAAACTGATTGATTACAATAAACTTATGATTACTATTCCATATTTACTTTTGAAAATGAATTTCGTAGTATTTACAGTTTGTTCAGAGGTACAGTAAAAAAAATTCCATTTTACGTTATGGGCTGTAAGTTAAATCTGTTATGGATTATTTAACACTATTTCGAGTATTTATCAAAAGAAATAAATGTGAATTTCTGAGGTTCCTCAAAACATGTTTTCTGTGGAATGGAATAAAGCGAACAAAATATTTTTTTATTCATGAACACTAGATATACTAGCATTCAAGTCTTTGGTGGTCCACTGCTCTGAGACCACATACTATTTTTAAATGGACCAATAATTTGAAATATTTAATGATCCTCAGTGCCAGCCATTTTTTTCCTCTTTAGTGTAAATCTGAGAAAATTGCAACTGATCCCAAATCACACACCTTTATTTTAAAAAATGAATGAATTAAAAAAATAACACTCTTCTTTTCTTCTCCCAAGCTCCACTGCTGCAGTTTACGCATTTTCTTTTGAGCAACAATTTTGAACGCCATTTCTTGGCTAGGGGTGATTAGGGAAGGGTCACGCTCTGTTTCTTAGCTAGAGAGGGAGGAATCTCTGAAAGTTAAAGGAAATAACCGTATATGGCAGTTTCATATGACGTCAAAAATTTACCATTGGCGGTCAAACAATCATTAAACAGCAGCTGTCATTGGTGGCTGAGAGTATTATGGATGCGGCTGGAGGTCAAACGCAAAGATTTGATTGGCGGATGAAAAGTAAATCAGCTGATTGCAACTGCCCTATACTCAAGTGTATGTCGGAGAATTTAAGGCAAAATTTGGGAATTGAAAATGGGATTTATATCCTTTTTCCACATACAACGAGAAATATGAGGCAAAATTTGGGAATTGAAAATGGGGTTTATATCCTTTTTCCACATACAACCAGAAATATAAATTAATTTATCCACGAAAATTCATTTTTTTTCAAAATTTTACTTAAAAATTTAGGGTTTTGACTTATACACGAGTATCTGCGATAATAAAATAATATATAAATAAACCTGTAAATTCTCTTCCTAATTGCCCTTAAGGCGCAACAATAGTCACAGAAAAAGACCCGGATGATAATATAAAATCTTTGGGAGCGTTCTTTTCAAATATCTCGCTCAAATTTTAATATTTTTACACGATTATTTTACATAGGATAGCTGAGGACGATCCACAACCGGCCTAGTTTTTGCTTTTTAAATTTAGGTTTCAGATTTAAAAAAAAATAATTTTTAAAACCAAGTTTAACTGGTTGTGAAATTGAAACTATCGTAATATGAAAAATATATAAGCAAAATCGAAAAAGTACAAACTAGGTGAAAAAAAAGTGTACAAATATTAAAATTTAAGCGAGATATTTGAAAAGAAAGCTCCCATAGACTTTACATTATCATTCGGGTCTTTTTCAGTGACTGATGTTGCGCCTCAAGGCCAGTCACTTATTTTATAAATTGTAACGCCGCATTCTCAACCTGTGACCGAGACAAAGTCATTGATCCATATCATAAAAATGTGAGATGCTCATAGAACACATTAAAAATTGTTATTTTTTTTATTAATTTTTAACATGATTTTTCAATTGGTAAATCAATTATAACAAAGGTAAATTACTCATGTGAGTGAAAAAGTCTGTTTTCTGCAGTTCCTCATATCGACCTTCGATTTATTCTGTTGAGCTGATCCATTGTATCAGTCCAGATTATGTGATCGTTAAGGTTATTTGGGTTAAATAGTTCTCCAGTGTTCGTGTCTGGGATGGCTCAGTTGAAAGAACATTGTCGGCTTCAGACAATGCATCCCTGGTTCGAATTCTGGCCCTTTTTTCACTCACATGGAAAATTTACATCTGTTATAATTGCCATTATTGTTTATTTATCTGTATATATTTTTTTATTTTCATCTATCTAGAAGAAAAAGACATTAGATTTGGGAAAGGTTTCAAAATTCAATTTTCCTAATAACTTTCTGATTTCTAGTCAACAAAAAATTATGTTAAAACGACATAATCATTGTCTTAGTCAAAAAAAAAAATAATAATAATTCGCAAAACACTTTTTGTGGAAATAGCACGTTTCTCGTCTTGTTCCTTGCGGCAACAAATATGACATCTCCCGATAGGTTGGATTTTCTTTTCAATTGGTGGTATGAAAGAAGAAAAAAGGTCTTCAAATCTTATGGCGCTGGCTGATTTTTGATAGCAGACATTTTCTTTTTTTGCTTCTATTATTCTCTGCATTTTTTCGATTAACTTCAGTCTGAAATTTAAGCTTTTAAGTCTACTTCCCATTTTTTCGCAGAGTATGAATTAGTTCCAGACATTTATATCCCCTCAAAAACATAAATGGGAAAGAATGCCAAGTTCGTTAGCGGTTTCACCAATATAGATCTGAGATCTAACTGGAAAACAGGGTCTTCGGAAGCTCATTAAATCATAGATCCTGTCATGCATAATGTTCTTCAATTGTTTCAAATGATTTATTATGTTATTTGCTAATCAATAAAGCGACCTGGCAAGTTTTCTCTTATTTAAATTGCTCTACTTGGTTGATCTGAACTTAAAATTAATCACTTTCTTAACTTACACATAACTTAACTTCGGCCTACTTTATTAAAACACACAAATATCGCCTGCATTCAAATCATAAACGTATATACAAATACTATACAGACATACATACAGAAAGTACAGGGGTGGACCCAGAGACTCGATTTGGGAAGAGGGGCAATACTGAATGACATACTTTATGTTGGTTATGTCATTTCTTGCAGTTAATTATTAAATGGATATGAAATAATGCGAATAAAAATACTATAGACGCACAATTATCTGACGTCCAGTTAAACGACACACTTGGTTAATCAGCCCTCTTATTATATAAACCCCCTGTTCTTCAGAATATGGCTTATTGTTTGTGACGAAAAATTAAAAATGTTAAAATAGGTCTGTCTGTTCAACAAAAACCGCCGTAAGAAGCACCGGATTGATATTTGGTAGCAGATCTCGGATCTAGCTATATTATATTTGGTTTACTTTAATTGAATTATTTAAAAATACAGAATACTTCTTTTATGTGACAATGCTTTCTCGTGGCAATTTAGACGATTTTCGAATTCTCTATTCGTTAACAATATGAATACTACACACTTTATTTTCGTTATCAAAATTTGCTACGGTATGCCTCGATAACGTTGCATGACAATACGAGGATATTTACGCTTATTAGAACAAGAAAAGACTGACTTTCAAAAACTGAATTCATAAATCGACAAAGATGTCGATACGCACTACATTTGCGTGTGCTTTTCGCCCCCACCAATTTGTCATTGCACATGTGTGCCAAGGAGAAGATCCATTTAAAATGTTTATAATAATTGTTAGGGATATTAAATGGGAAAAGTTAAAGATTCAGTGAAATGTGCTGATTAAATATACCACTGCCTGCATTCAACATGGCTATAAGTATTAATATATATGAATTACTATGAAAATTATATTTAGTGTTTTGTACATAGATACCTATTAAGTTTATTATTTATAACTGATTAGTTATTTCCCTTTTTAATAAATTAATGTTTATTTACTGGTTTTTTAATTCTTTAAATTATTTTTACTATAAACTATATCAATAATTATTAATATATTTTATTTCCTTTTTTTTAAATACCAGAACCTCTTTATTTTTATATTGCAATAAAAATCACATCCTGTTATTGCATGCAATTTATACCTTGTATTCAAAAGCAAAATTTTTGCCAGATTGGCATGGGAGAAAAGCACGTGCAAATGTGATGCGTATATGACATCTGTGGCCATAAAGTCTTTTAAACTACGCTGGAAAGTGTTAAAAACGCTTTATTTTTTATTTCAATATTACAAAGAAATAATACAAAAGCAAAAAAGTATGCATAAAATACAATATCTGAAAATTTCGAGGGTGATTTGAAAAGTTCGCGAAATGATTCACAAATGTCAGCATTAGTTGAAGTAAAATTTACGCAACAGACAGCTCAACTATCTTGCGCACAAAGTTATTTAAGTCAAAGAATACAATGTTTGAAGATACTCCAAATATTAATTGTTGTGAGGGAAAGACTAGAAAATTTCTGTCACATATACATATAAACAATTAGAAAATCTGCATTATTACATTATTACGTTTTATATTTATTATGCAGCTAATACTGTTTACTGGTATTGACAGATTTTCGCTAGAAAAAAGAAGGAACCAAAATTTTTTCGAGCATCAATTTCCAGACAACAATCTTCGGAGCAAAGTTGTACATTTTTTTTGCAATGGAAATCTTAAACTTCGAAATGGTAAATAAGAATTACTTCTCGGCCGTAGTCTTTTGTTCAGTTTCGTTCTTAACGTGCATTTACACTGCTAATTTATTATCCAGTCACACTGTTCATTTTCGCAGAAGTGAACATTCCTATATTGAAACATAATTAAATTCTATAAACCACCTCCGATAACTGCAGAAACTAAAACTTAGATGAATTTATTCGTTAACTAGCAAATCCACCCACGTAGACCGGTACTGATTGGTCCGAGCCAGCTTATGGAGTTCGAACCTGGACGACGTTCAGTCTAATGGACTAAGCGGCTGCTGCACAAACTGACAACTTATCGAGTTAACGGCTGAAATTGCAAATTTAGTTATAACTCAATTAGCATATTAAATTGGTGCTAAGTGATGTCTTGCTGAAAACCACCTTCAGACACAATTTTAGTGAACCATTAGTCTTAGCCAGACGTGATTGTCAAAAGTTTGTCTGGATGAATTTTTGATTGGATGTCGATTTGGCACAAGTAGTCCATTGGTAGAACATAGGAAATTTTTTCAGTTGTCCTGGATTCGATTCGTTTTATAGATACGTTTCCCTCTCAGTTAGAAAAATCAATAATTACTCGTATACATTAAAAAAAAGATAAATTAAATTATCAGTTCAAACATTCTTAATATCGAACACATCTTTTCAAACTAGGTGAGAAAGATATGGACAAGATTATGGGAACCCAACAGCACTATTACTCAGGAGCTCGACGACCAAGAAACCATCATTTCCAAGAACACCACCCCATGCCTAAAGATCGTAATAACTTCGCTAGGCAGTTACACCGTAGCTTGAATATCGCGAATGAAATAAGTAACAAGGCACACGGAAGAAGATCGGAATTGACACTCCTTAGAAACGACTACACATCGACTAAAATCAGATCGAAACCTCGTTTAAAACTCAAGAGAAGCAACTTCAGATTCCATAATTTTGAAAAGCAACTCAAGACAAAAACTGGCTTAGGATTCACAAGAATTGTTTTCGATCATGAGAGCGCCAAAAAAAAACAAGTCAGATCGAAACCTTAGGATTCAGATGATACAACTTCTATTTCGTCAGCACTACTGAAATATAAGTGAGGTCGATACGTGATGCGCTCATCCAGCCTACGATTTTGGAGTTAGAGAGTGTAACTCAAACCGAGTCGAGTTTAGAAGAGTCGCAGACTTCTCATGTAAGTAGACGCCTCATTGGTAAACTTTTCTTGTCTTCCATCACGTGACGGAGAGCAGATTTAGCGCGCCAATCCGGCTTTTCTCCCGCCAAAACTTCTAGGAATCTCTTTCCACATTCCCGCCGAATTGTAAAAACGAAATCCGAAAGTATCAAAAAAGGGATCACCGTCAAAAAAGACACCCTTTTGGCGTTAAAAGCAAAAGATGTTGGATTCAATATCTGGCTGAGAGAAAATGGAATGTGCCATCTACTTAAATAAGTAGTCAGTGAAAAGAGTCAACAATTTATTTTTTCCAAAACAGCCATCTTGATGATCATTGCTGATGCATCCTTCTTTATGATCGCACTGGTGGTCATCTTTGCAGTGACTTGTTCGTGGATCATGGTGATATGTTTCTGGGAAAACAGAAAGCCAGAGAAGATCTATTTTGCAGCCGACAAATGGTGGTCGAATCCGAGCAGTTCTGGACTGTTGGGTTTCATGAAAAAGAGCAAATTGATCAATAATGAATCGTCGATAGGTGATGAAAGTAGCGCACCACAGAACAGTAGATAAACTTTGGCAACTTTGTAAAGCAGATTTACAAATGTATAAATAGAACTCAATTTATAAAAAAAAAACGCAAATAAGCGACATTCTTAAACTGACTTAAGATTTTGTTTTGTTTGTGTATGTGTGTGTCTAAATTAATTTCTTTTATAGAAGTTAAATGAAAATAATTAAGATCAAAACTCAAAGTATGGTTTTTTCCTCAATTTGAACAAGCACACATTTTGTTGCCGTTGCTTCTTATTTCCGATATAAACTGATAAAGAGCAGCTTTCAATTCAGTCTTTTAATTTAATTTTATGATTATATTTCTGAAGAAACATATTAATCTCAAGAATTTCAGTTTGATTTTTTTTAAATACAGGAAGCGGCAACAAAGAGTCGAGTTTAAGAGTGAAAATCTAGGATTAGTTAAATCTCGATTTGCATAATAAAACACAACGGTCTGCCAAGTCATATCTTGGTGGAGAATACTAAAAATCCGATTTTAGCGGTTGTCTCGTAGGTTTACTATTATGTTTTCCTGCACCCAGTCCTCCATGTAGAAAATGCAGAATTTCGCATACAAAAATTCATCAATTCAGACACATTATATATTTGACATTATATAGCTTCTACCAGCACTTTTCGAAATGAAGAATTGAAACCATTATTTTCCTTTTAAATAATAAATGATGGCGATAACCATGTTCAGTGACTTAATTGCATACATAATAGAACAGCTTCACTCCTGAAGAAATCGCACAGTGTCGCATTATCAATACAAATGCTCAATTTTAATTTGTTGGTAAATTTCATCAAATGTGAAGACATTCGATGAAGAAACTGTTGTTGGGCATTATGGACGGTTGCAGTTTTGATCTATTATTATTAAATTCATTCTTAAAGTATTAGTATATCAAGACTATGAAGCATAATTCTAAAATTAACTGGTGGTGAGTGTAATTTCAGATTTTTGTATTTGAAGCTTTTAAAGATCGGCTTCTATTTCAGTTTTTATGTATAAGTTACGAATGATTTTTTACTGTAATTAAAAAATATGTAATCAACATGAACATTCAAAAGAAATAGTTATTGCAACCTACAAAAGTTCAAAAAAATGATTTCTGTTTAAAAATGCATAATTTACAATTCAATTTACAAATCAATTTTTAAAATATGAATAGTTTCCAAATATCCTTTACGATAAAAGAGAAGTTTAAATTTGAAAGCTTTTAACAAAAATTTATATCTAGAAACTTTTAATATGAAATTCTAAAACTGCAAGATATTCCAATCAGAATCTACAGAATTTATACACACCCCTGTAATATGTACAAATTTAATTACAGTTAAATTTACACACACTTCCAGCAATTATAGCTCTTTGTGTGGCCAATAAAATAAATTATAAATGATATGCAGGTCTTGTTCCACAGTTTGTATTTCTTAGTGAACCTCAGTAATGTATATCACTTTCAATCTGTTTGAAATAGTGTAACATCATAAAAATTCGCTGCAGATTTTCATTAAAGATCACTATGTAACCAAATTGGTCTGTGTGGCACTTTAATTCATGCATCAACCATTTTTCATTACAACACACGCTAGTTATATAACAATGTAAAAAAAGCTATATTAAATTAGCAGAACAACAAAAGTAGATTAAAAAAGTAGAATACATAACAATTTCAATAGGGTTAATGCTATTTAATAATTATGAAATTTACAATCACCAAATTTTAACTATTGAAAATTCAGAATTTTTTCCTTAAAAAATTAAACTATAACTTATGCAAAAACATTTTTTCAAAAATATAAAATGCAAATTAAATAAGTTTTTAATAATGTATATTAATATACAGGGTGATTATAAAAAAACTATCCCAACATTTGGGCCCCTAACTATCATACATTCACAGAAACTGAATCAAATTTTGGCAAATGGTATTTAGAGATATGTGCTCAAGAATGATATGCAAAGCAACATTTTCAAACAAACAGTTAGGATTACAGTGAGAAAATTTCGAAAAAATCAAATAGCAACACCCAATTTTTTTATTGGTATGTGATCTCCATTCTGAAAAATCTAAATAACGTTGGAATGGCAACTGTAGCATGAAAATCACCGGAAATTGGCAAGGTAAATGTAGAAAGGACTTTGCCGTGCAACAGAGTGTTAATGTTCGTTTAATTTGCTTCACACGTGACACAAATTCTTCGGATGATATCACAGCCTGATACTTTTCCACAAAACGAGAAGAAGAAACCAAGAAACGCAAATTTCGGGTTCTGCATAAGACACAGTCATGGCTGACGTCGTCACGCTAGGTGAAAGAAAAAGCACTGCGAAATGCGAGCCTCGTATGTTGTTTTCTGCCATTACGAACAAGATGCCGCTTTCAGAGAAAGAACGATGGGAAAATCGTAAAGATTTATTAACTGAATGGACAAAATGCCGCAGAGACATTTCCTGTTTACAGCCGCAACCACGGATTACGGCAAGGCTCGTGCACTGTCGAAGTTGTACGGGACTTGATTCAAAAATTTGAAGAAACTGGTTGCACATGATCGATCTCGGTCTGAACGACCTTCCGTGCCTGTGGAAGTCTTTTGCAGAAGTCCATCAAATGATAAGAACAGTTCGTCGCGCAATTGCACGAGGTGTTTCCCATGTTCTGAATCTGCCGAATTCAACTGTACGCAAGATTCTACGCTGTGTTCTAAACATGCTTCTCTGTCGATTCCAGCGTGTCCAGATGTTTGAAGCGGAAGACTATCAATTACGGCTGGATTTTGCAAACCAATTCCTTATCCTGCTCGATGAAGACAGCAGAGAATAATCCACATGATGAGCTTGCACGTCCATTACACGAGGAAAAAGTGACAAAGAAGTTGTGTGGTATAACGAATACGTTCATCCTCGGCACTCACTTTTTGAAGAAGTTACTGCCGGTGATCTGCAAATGTGTACAGTAACGATTGCTAGCTATCTGGACATGTTAACTCGTTACGCGATTCCCGCGTTGCAATGGCAAAATGCTATATCTGAAGTTGTGTGGATGCAAGATGGCGCTCCTCCACATGTCGGGTCTTCAGTCAAACGTCTCTTAAGTCAATAGTTTGGTGACAGATTTATCTCCCGTTATTTCCCGTTTCCGTTGCCACCAAGGTCTCCTGATCTGACAACAATGGATTTCTGGCTGTGGGGATATCTGAAATCGAAAGTGTACCAGTTTCGTCCTCAAACTGAATTTGATTTGAAAGATGCCATCAGAACTGCGATTCAGGAGATTCCTATTGTTATGGTACGTGCTGTATTGCTATCCACCATCTGCCGTTTACAAAGTCTCATAGTGTGTGAAGAAGGTCATGTGGAAATTTTGTGAAACACAGTAAAATGCTTTATTTTATGCTGCTTCTCTGTCCTTATTGGTTGTCCTCACTTTTAGTCTATCTACCGCCGGGGATTTTCATGCTACGGTTGCCGTTCCAACGCTATATAGGGGTTTTCCCAATGGAGATCACATCACAATACAAAAAACTGGGTGTTGCCATTTGATTTTTTCGAAATTTTTTCACTGTAACCGCAACTGTTTAAGTGACACTGTTGTTTTCCATATCATTCTTGAGCGCATACCTCAAAATACCTTTTGCCAAAATTTCATTCAGTTTCTGTCAATGGTATGATAGTTAGGGTCCCAAATGTCGGGAAATTTTTTTTTACAATCACCCTGTATCACAACAATGTAACACAGACGAGCAAATTTAGACGATTAGTGGATAACAGAAGGTGCTACAATAATGTTTCAGAACAGAGTTGCATACTTTTATATTATTAACTGCTAAAAAAAACTGCAAAGCTACAATCACTGGATCAAGGCGTCATTCAGAATCATAAAAAAATTATAGTAAGACTTTTAAAATAAATCATTTTTGGTCGATTCTGGGGAAAATCATGGCAGTACTCTGCTCACAGCTATAAATGGTATACACCTCACATAGGATGCTGTTAAAGAAAATACCATTACTAATTAATTTCATCATGCTTAATTCACGCATGCCGAGGACAGCAATTATAACAAAGAATATGACGATATTGATACATTTTTTTCCTGAATTCAAAAAAATTAAATGTGATAATGGTTTTATGATCCATTTTGTAAGTGTAGATAATGAGATGTCCGTGGAAAACTGAGTGACAGTCACAAAAAAAAACTATTCTGGAAAGTGAAAAGCAGCGACGTTATCGTATTCAGCATATAATGTTAACCATCCTATTGATTAAGCCATAATGGGAACTATAAAAACACTGAAAGCATTTATTCAGATGGAATTTTCCTCTGAAAATGAATTGGAATGTTCATTTCAAATCGAGAAATTAGCTAAAAGGCTTTAGCATAATAAACAAATCCAAACATCCATTTTACAAATTTTCTAAGTGTAATTCATATTTTTAATTAAAATTTACTTTCTAATGTGCATCTACTGCTTCATTTTATGACTAAGTTAAATTTTTATTGTTTTTTTAACATGCATAATTTTCTAGGGTCATACCTGCTAGGAACCTTTTGTTTTTCAGGAAATTTTTATTTTTTTATTTTTAAACTTTTAAGATATAGTTTTTCTTAACATCAGATAATTCGAACTTATTATTGAGAACCGTCAAGTTCCCATTAACGAGCTTCACTGTGTAGGTTAAAAGATTATTAAAATTACAGTAAGTATAAAATTTTATGTGAATTCTGTGGATCACAATATCTGAACTTTATATATTCTATGCAGAGCTGCCCAAAAGAATTCAAATACATTAACATCTATGTCTAAAAAATCTCTAAGTGATTACAACATGATACATAGGACAAACAGACAAAATGCAAACACATTAGAATGTGTGGATTAGAGTAGCTAAAGGTATGTTTTGAACTGTTTAAAAGTCTTTTAGTTCAACTAAAATTCTACTAAGTTTATTAAGTATAATAAAAATAAGTTTATATACAGACTAGTTCAAAAGAATGTGGATACATTGCATTCTATGGAACCTTTTCAATCATAATTATTCTTTGATATAAAATTTCATGTATATGAAAATTTGTGCATGGTATACAAGACTAAAGTATCTGAATGCATTACTCCATATAGTTATCCTTATTACACAAGATTTTTCTCAACTTCTAAAAAACATTTTTGATTGACAGGTAAATAAATATTATCAAGATAGGAAAAAGTCTTGTAGGTGATGATGAATGTTTAATGAAACCACAACACCTGTAGTCATATTAATATCAACACATAACAACAACCAAAATTAATTGAAAAATACAAAATTAATGAGACAACATAACATTTGGTGGGAGCAGCGTTACAAACACAAGTAATTTACATCTTAAAAGTTTATAACAAAGCCAGTTTTTTGATCAAAGAACTTCATTATGCAAAATCATGTTTACTATAAGTTTTTATTTAGACATCCTTAACCAATAGAAAATTGTACTGGATTAAAAATCTATATATAAAGTTTATAATAATATAGTGTAATAATATAAAGTATATAATAAATCTATTAATGATATAAAGTTATTTCACATATGAAAGCGATATTTACTTAATTTCTTCAGTTTCTTTAATTCAGCAAATTATGTAAAGATATTTAATTAAATTCTCTTCATTTAAATCAATGTTCGAACAATAAATGCATTTCATTATCTGTGTATCATGGCAAAAATATAAAAAAACATTGTAAAAATCAAAAGAATTTTTACACATTGATTACATTGTAATTAGGAGGAGAAGGCAGTTTGAGGAATGATACGTATGATATCGTAAAACAGCAAAAGTAGACCAAAATTGTCAAAAAATTGATAACATTATGTATGTACAGAGTCACATATCAGACACTAGTTTCTGCAATCTCATGTACTTGTAAACAGTACCTTTGCATCAACCCACAACAGTAGGGCATATGATGATTTGTAATAATTTTCACATACAGATTCATTTGTAAAACCTGTAAATGTCAGGATATTGTCCAAGGTTTGCATACAAGAGTCTAGTACACTTGATACTGAAGGGGAACTTGTGGATATGATACCTGAATTATCCATAATATACTTGAAGTTTCCAAATCATAGTGATTATGTTGTCCAATGGAAGGTTTGGAATGTAAAAGACAGATTACACAGAATGGCGTTCCCTTCCGCTACTAGCACATACCATGACAGCACCAAGTTGGTCCATGCCAGTGCCTCTAATGGAATAGCTCCTCACTGCATCCACTGGCGAAGTGACTTACCATAAGGTATGTTTGTTTTATAACACACACGAAAAGTTTCTAATTAAATATCATTTAACAGATCTTTACTTAAATCGATATTTTTAGAGAATTTCCTGTTTTATATCACACACCAAAGTTTTCTCACTAGTATGAATTAACAGATGCCTGTTTAAATGACTTTTGCGAGCATATTTCTTTTTGCATATCTCACACACAAAAGGTTTATCACCAGTATGACTTAAGATGTGAGTACTTAAATGACACTTATTGTTGAATTTCTTGTTGCATATTTCACATACAAAAGGTTTCTCACCTGTATGAATTAACATATGCTTTCTTACACTGCCCTTTTGTGAAAATCTCTTATTGCATATCTCACAAACAAAAGGTTTTTCTCCAGTATGAATTAACACATGACTACTTAAAGTACCTTTATGAGAAAATTTCTTGTTGCATATTTGACACACAAAAGGTTTCTCACCAGTATGAATTAAGAGGTGTGTACTTAAAATACTTTTTTGTGAGAATTTCTTGTTGCATATGTCACACACAAAAGGTTTCTCACCGGTGTGAATTAATAGATGCCTGCTTAAATCGTTCTTTTTAGAAAACCCTTTGCTGCATACATTACAAACAAACGATTTTCCTTGCTGAGAGTCAAAAGCTATTTTTCCACAAAGCTCTTGTAAGGAACTATTTTGCTGCATATTTAGCACTTTAAAGACAGTTTTCAGTTATGTGATGTAGTGCATCTACATTGAGTAGTTTTTGCATCTGATAAGGATACAATCTATCACTTTTTAAAATTCCTGCAAAAGAAATTATGAAGTAATTAGCTTACTATAAAATATTAAATTAATGCATAAAACTGAATTGAAATAAACTACCAGTTATTTGATGCTCGCCAAACCAATGGAATGTCAGACAGTTTTCTAATTGCATAAATATTTAAACTATAACTAAAATTAGAATAAATAAAATAAACAATTGACACCAAAAAATAAAAACTTATCGTAAAGAAAATATAAATAAAATGTAATTAATAAAGTATAAATCAAATATTTATAAACACAGCATTTATAAACAAAAGTATTTTATAAAGAATTTATAACTAAATAAAACAGCGAAAATTTTATAATTTCACAGCATTTATAAACAAAAGTATTTTTTAAAGAATTTATAAGTAAAAAAACAACAACAATTTTATAATTTCACGTCATTTATGAAAAAAATGGCGCATTGTAAAAGCAATGAAGATAAATGAATTGATATTTATTGCATGGAAATTTATAAAACTGAGAATACCTCCAAATTTATGATTTTTTTCAATCTAATATAAATTATTATTGGGGAAAACATTTTGCATTATTAATACATTTTACATTGTATTGAAATAATTTAACCATTTATTAGCTATTTAACAATGTTTAAAGCTCTATTATATGAAATATAAGTAAAACCAAAAATCATTTTCTTTAAAAGTTTTATAATGCAGCTTTGAAATACATTTACAGATCTGTCTATGCATATTCGATGACAAAATGTGTAAAGAGTATCATTAGGCAGATCTAAACTGGAACATCTTATAATACAGTCTGTAGAGCGTACAGTAATAAGAGCAGAATTTCAGGTGAAAGGAGACAAAAGAAATATTTCATTTAAAAAAATCAATCAAGGAAATTTTCAGTAGGTTTAATAAAAATTATCATATGAACAGTATTCGACATTAGTGGTATTGCAGTTACTAAGTGTGTTTAGAAGCAGTATAAAAATGCTTTTTTAAGAGCAAGATTGTAGATTTTAATAGGAAATTACAGAAATAAATTTGGAAAAACTAATAGTGACTTTATATGCTGGGTACATATTACTTCAATCTGCATTATAGATCCAGCAATTTAAGGCATTGTAACGTTACAATGTAGGTTAACCTCAGATATTTTACATTAAAATTTCTTTATATTTCCATAAGATATCTAATATTCATTAGATACAATCTAATATTCATACAATAATATACTATCTAATATTCATTAAAATAATGATATTTTCATAACAAGTTCCTTTCACAAAACTACCCTTACATACAGTCTATATTCAATTAAAGTGGATATGAAAAAGTAAACTACATTAAAAAATGTTAAATATCACATAATTTAAATTCCTTTATCAATGAAGTAATGCTTTTCGAATCAATTTATTCAATTTAGAGTAACCAGTAATAACACTTTAGCACTGTTGCCATCTATTACTTACCTTTCGTTTATAAAACACAACTGTGCTACATCATTCCACTTAAAATAAAATATGGGCATGGAACTGAATGACATTAATGAAGATTTAATAGCCTTAAATTTAACAGAAATCAAAAAATTAATTGATAAAAAGTTTCAAAACAAAGTTTGTTTCTAATTTTTTTTTTCAAAAATGTCCATTTTCTAATTACTTTTATATTTTCAATTAATACTATGATTTGAAACCTATCTAAATTTTAACGAAAGAATTTTTTTTGAAAAAGAAAGCATTAAAATAACACTCAAATCCACACAGCTTAGGACAAGAGGTTGTGTGGATTTTAGAGTTTTGTGGATTTCTGGTCACTGCTTTGTTTACATTTTTTAAAAGTAATTTGAATGTAATAATTAATGTAATAGAGATTAAAATGAATGCTTAAAATATTAAAATAAGTAATAAACTAAAATAACAAAAATTTAGATATGATTTAAAATGATTAAAATATTAAAAGCAAGATCAAGTTTAGAATCAATAATGTATAATTATTAAATATTCATTATAAAGATGAAATATATTTTTCCTAACTTAATTAGTGAAACTTGCCATATAAAGATAAATTATTAATTCAGATCAAAATCACAAAGTAAGGAGTTTTATTTCAAGTTAAGCCAGACTTAATAACCAAAAAAGCTTGATTAATACATAAATATATTTGGGAAGAAGATTGTGATTACCAATGATTTTTTCTCTTTTTTTTCCTATTTCCTAAATCAAACTTTCATTATTAAATATATAATATCATGTTGTTTCATTGATAAGCGTAGTATTGATATCCATTTTTCACAAATAGGAAATGGAAATTTTAAAGGTAAATAAGGAATGTGTTTTAAAGAAAAATGTACACAAATTCCAAAGAATATATAAATTTATATACAAAACTGATGTTAATTTTTAATTAAATAATAACAAAGTACCACACATTAGAAAAAAAGTACTCATTTTTAATATTTATAATGACTTAACTTATTTATTTAAACTTATATATAAAATACAAAGATAACTTTTTGATGGGAAGATATACATTTAAGACCAGGATTAGCAAAAAATCTGTTTATTTGTTTAAAACTAGGTTATTCTAAATTTTAAACTGTTTTTTTAATATATTTTCAAATTACACATGCATGTATATTTGTTACTAAAAATAAACATTGTTACATAAGTAATATAACTTTATTTAAAAATAATTAAAATTTAATAATTATGTTATAATGATCAGTTATGAATGAATATAGAAAAAATTAAATCATTAAAAAAGTAAATATTTTCAGTAAAAGTCTTGTGTTCCTTGAATAAAATGCTCTACATAGTAAAGTACTGATACCTTAAAAATCTTAATAGTACACAGTATTTTGATTACTCGTACTATAAATAAATATATGATGTAGATTCATAAATATAATACTCTTTCAAATGACTATTCAAAATAATTTCTTTGAAATACTTGTTACCTGAGATGTCTCATTTTTCTGTTAGACCACTTCATGAGCAATTATCTCTTACTGAAAATAAAGCTTTTCATTGAGAAGTCTCAGAATGATTTGAACTTTTTTACAAATTTTTAAAAGTATTGTCATTTGACATGTTTCTGAAACTGCCAGATAAAAAGGGGGGGGGGGACTACAGTCAAAGTTCCATAATCCGCACAAGCTGGGGTCAAAAGATGTGCAAAATATAGCATATTGTGGATTACAGAATACTATGGATTATGCATCATTTATTATTCATAGACAACATTTTAATTCTATAATCAGTATAATCAGAAAATATAAATAAGAAATATAATAATTTATTTGATATGCTATCTCAAAAAATGCCTTTTTTAAGTTATTTTCTTATAAAAATGGATTGCATTTACATAAAAATAACTACATACATAAGCCATAATACAGTAGTTTTTTTTTTTTTGCTGTTAATTTAATTAAAGAGTAATATTAAAAAAAGTAGATGCTTTATTATGATTTTTTTTTCAAATTTTTCATCATTTGTTTTAAAAAAATCATTTTTGGATCACAAAATTTTACATTTTCTTATCTATTTATTTCATTGTTTACATTTGTAAAGTGACACGAATTATAGAATTTTGGGTGTGCGGATTATCGATCTTGGACTGTATAAAATAAACAGAAATTCCTATCTATCACCTTTTTAGACTACTGAAAATATTGGAAGTAACGTTACAAATGTTTTATCCATTTAAACAACCATCAGGCTTAATACACAGACCTTTATGTTATAAACATATTGCTTTTTAATTTCTACAGTAAAAATTAACAATATACCTTTTTAATCAGTTTTTTGGGGAATTTTTTTCTATTATGCCTGAAGCTAACCTCAGTTTGATTTCTGTACTAATCACATCTGTAATTATTCTGTACTAATTCATATCAGACCTAAATAGTGGATTCGATCATGCAATAGAGGATTTAAATATTTTTGTTTAAAATAAATAGATGCTTCACTAGCAACCAATTTTAAATGACCTTTTCTTCAACTTCATATCTTGAATTTCTTTTTTTATTCTTAAAACATAATCTCCAAAAACCAAAAGAATTTTTTTTTACAGCTTTATTGAAATATTAAAGATCATTTTATGTTACTAATTGTAAATAATCTGCGTTTTCTCAAAGGAAAATATTTTATTCTAAATATTGAATATTTTTAATTTATTGTATATAAGCTAAATGCACATGTTTAAATTTCCTATTTTGAGATTCAGATATTTTCATCAACACAGGCAATTTGCATTCAACAAGCATACTAACATAATTTACATTTGTATTCACAATCGACTTGGATCCCTGGTTTTGCACAAAACCCGGGTTCAATGCAAAATCGGTATTCATCAATCTCACGGAGTCGGTTTGAGGCGAAAATCCAGCGCTGGGTCGAGAAACCGAACCCTGGTCTCCAGCGAGGTTGAGGTTAGATTTCTTAACCGAGCATGCGTAGTTTACGAAAACCAAGCAAGGAGAGAGAGAATTTTACAGAGAGAATTGCCATTTTACAATGGCGGTATTTGCTTACTGAATATAGGTGCTGTCAAAATGTACAAGTTTTACTATCAAATAAAGCAGAAGAACATTATGTAAAGGTACGCAATCTCATATATCTGTATTACCTTCAATACTTTTCTTTGATTTATTTATATTTATGTATAAATACTCTATATAGTGTATGTCAAACTGTTTGTTTACATAAATATGTGTATTCGTGAAAAAATGTTTGCTTTAAAAATAGCCAACATTACTTAGACGATTGATAAATTGTTATTAAAGTAACAACTGTCGCGTCTGTCTAAAGTTTTTTGGTTTTATTGCGCGAAAGATTTATTGTTTATGAACAAACTTAGATAAATGTATATCAGATTTATAAATTAGATATTTTGACTTAAAATTTAAACAATTCTTTGGATTTTTATCAGTTTATTGAAGATTTTTAGGTTTTTTTTTTTTTTTTTTTTTTTTTTTTTTTTTTTTTTTTTAAATTATGAATCGTATTACATGGAATATCTCCTATCATTAACACTATAGCATTGTTGTTATTGTTTGTATCCGAAGTTTTGTGAAATGTCAAATTTTTAATTTAAATACATTTATTTTTCAACTGCATTTTAATTTTTAAATTATATATAGTATAAAATACTGCATTAGAAATACTGTTTTATACAAAAGTAACAATAAATCCTTTTTGGCTACTTAAAACATGAGCCGCACAATTTTTAAATAAACAAGAATTACCTCCTGAAATTGTAAGACTTCTTTTAGAGATCACTTATAATTTTTGCTCCTTAATTAGCTTAAAAAATATAAATTACTAAAGGGTTGAATTACAATAATAAAAAAAAAACTTTACTTAAAAAAAAAACATACTGAAAATAATTTTATCAGCTTTTTCAGTAATGCTGACTATTTTTAAAACAAATAAATTTTTGGCGATTATGAGTATTTATGGAAGCAAACAATTCAGCATATAATGTTGGGAATACATGTATAAATATAAAGAAATTAGTTAAAAACAGATAACAGATTACATACATTTTTCTATTTTTTGTCGCATTTAAATTTTATTTTTATTTCTATATCTTACACAGCATCTTAAGTACTTTAATTAATGAATGACACACACAAAATAATAATAATAAAGAGGGAATGGGTAGGATGAAGTTAATGGGGACTTATTCTTCTCCGCAAATTCAGAAACAAAAGACAGCTACTTTATGTATTAGGTAATGTAAAATTATATGAAATTATTAATAATGAATTCGAACTGTTTTGATAATTTGCTATCATTACTTTACTAATCTAGTCTCGAAGTCTATCGTTAATCAATTATTAAAAAAATATAAAATAAAATCTCTTTTCTTTCTATAGTAAATAAAATTCTTATTACATCTAATGAAATTACATTTAAATGAGTAAAAAAAAAATAATGAAGCTAGAAAAATATAGAAATTAAAATATGATTTTTAAAATTTTGAGAAGTAAATGCATTTTTTCAAATATAACATTGCATCCAAAAAACAGGTATGTGCGTGCATGTATAGTATTTCATAATATTAGACTAATTTATCAAAAATGTAGACAAAGAGAATCAAACGAGCTTAACTCATTTAAATCTCTTCAATCTTTTTTTTTTCTTTTTACGAGATCAAATTTGATTTTATATCTGAGAATGTAATTCTCAAAAACAAAGAGCTGGAGAGGGTGGAGGGGGCTCTAAATTGGTCAATAAAAAATCAACTTTCTGTAATATTTCACATTTATTTGATAGGTTAGCATTCGGAATTCATTTATCATTATTTTTAAAAGAACTTATTCGAATTTGTGTGATGAATGGAAATTCATATGCTATTAATTTTAAAAGGTTTAATTTTTTCTTTTTCTTAAAAAACTTCTTATAAAATATCGCTACTGTATACAGTTTAAAGTTACAGGAAGTGTGGGGATTTATTTAGCGATTAGTGAAAAGGAAAAAAAATTGATCAATCGTTTGGAAATGATAATTGTATGCGCTCATGTGTTGTACCTCTGCCGCTTGGTCCCTAGTGTCTTGGCAGCGCCAGAATCTCCCGCTCATCTTTTTTTTTGCAGTTCTATTAATATTATTTCACTACTTTTTTCAAGTCTATTTGGAATATTAAGAGCTATCTAGTTCAATTAGAATTAACCGTTTTTGCTGAAAATCCAAACAATAAAATTATTATATCTCGATACCATCTATACTAATATACAGGCTACTTTTTTCATTTTTTCCTTTTTTTCTAGTTTAATATTTTCCTTATTGGAAATTACTTACTTACTAATTAAAGCTATTATAAATGGAAATCAACATAAGAACTGTTGGGATAAAATGTTAGTTTTGTATTCAAGTCAAATTTCATTAGTTTTTATCCAAATCAAACTCCATTTTTAAGCAACTATGTGAAAATTTATTTTGAAAAAAAAAAAATAAAAATAAAAATTATTAACATTTTTTTTTTAGCCGTTAACACGATTCATATCATTTACCTAACTCATTTATCACAAAAAAGAAAAATAGTTGAATGAATTGTTTTAAAAATATTAAAATATTCAATAAATTAAATTGAATTTCCATATTTCGAGGTTGCAAGTCTTAATTTTCTCCATATATTTTGGGGAGAAAAAAAAATCACATTGAATCTTTGATTTTCCTTTTTTTTTTAAGTTTTTCTTCCAAAACAAAAGTAATTTGCGACGCGAAATCGAAGAAGACGAGAATTTTTTAACCAATAGGCATCCTTCTCTCAACCGGGGTCCAGGAACTCTGGGTTAGATAACTTTTCTTTCGAAGTCGATGGTGAATACGAGTTTTCAACTCTCGGTTAAAAATCCCATCTCGGAGTTACAGGACCCGTGGTTTAACTCTCGGTCGAAGTTCTTCATGAATACGACCATTAGATTCGCTATGTCTTCTAGTGACAGCTGAGATAAGACTGTTAAAAGTAGAAATTACTTATATCCAATAATTTAAAACACTTAAACCCTGCCAGCACCAACCCTGCTGATAAAAGAATAAAATCACAATACCAAATCACAATCCCAAGGTAGGAATGTAAGAAAAACACTTACAACATCCAATAGCCACACAGCAAAGAAAATTCACAGCCCATTACTAATTAGCATTACAGAACCAATAGTAGCAGATGGAGAGAATTTTTTATGATTATGTCATCATTGAGGCTTTGAGACATGATGTAATTCATAGTTAATTATAACTAATCAGGGAATCTGTGTAGTAAAAGTACATTTTTTGTTTAAATCTGGCTGTTTTAGAGAATAAAAGCCTTAAATAAAAAAAATATAAAAGTTTTTTCTTTCCATCTAATTAAAAAATATATAATTACTCTGCCACGTAGATTTATAGAAAAAAAGTTATAAGAAAAAAATGTAAGATTTATAAGAAAAGTTCAATTGAATAAAAATGTTTGACACTTTACAAATATATGAATTCATCATTTTTCTAAAGTTTTGCTTGCAGCTTCTGCACAACATGGATTTTGCATTTTTCAACAATGTGTAAAATAAATGAAAAAAAGAGGGAAAAAGAAACCAAAAAACCATTGTGGTTTAAAAAAAGGAAACAAAAACTTTCGGTTCAAACCAAACAACTCTGAAACAAAGGAATGACCAGAAATCCGCACAACCTCTGATTCCAAGCTGTGACAATTTGAGAGAGTATCCTATATTTGTATTAACTATACGAAAAAAAAACTGTATTTAGCATGGGAATTGGATAAGATTAAACATGACATTACACAGAAAATAAAATGCTGTAAGTGGTGACATTGTTGGCAGTGTTGAATTCAAATACTTTTCTCCTGGAGGGACTTTCTTAGCTCAGAGGAGGACATTTTAGAGTTCTGGGTGGGGGGATGTCCTCCCAGACAACTCAATGAATTCAACACTGATTGTTGATGCAGTTAGCTTTTTAGCATGAGAATAGACAAGTACCATTTTCTAAATGAAAGAAAACAATGAAACATTTTCTTTTTAATCGGTGCAACTGCAATACTTATCGGCAACCGATCTAATATCATGAAAAGATTGGAAGTTCAGATTCTTGGTTTCGTAAAATCTTTTGATATTTTATGTAATTTTTAATGAATTTTACATAACAACTTCAGCCTGAGATTAATTAATTAAAAAATATTTACTTTCAATAGGACAGAATACAATCAAATTGAGCAACACAATGTTTTAAATGAATCGTTAATAAAAATTGAAAAGAATTTCCTATTTGGAAATTTGAATAATATTCATCTAACTAATTACAAATGAATAAATAAAATTATCTGCTATAAATAAACGTTTTAATAATACTTTAAATATCTACTGGCAAAATATAAGTTCCAATACATGAAATTTCGTGTAGCCATATTATCAAACTGCAAATTGTAGAATTTTAGTTAAAGAGTAACCAAAAGAAACTATCTTAGCATTTAAAAGAACTAAGGCCAGTTATGTAGAAAATTGAAATCATTAAAAAAGTAAATATTTTTAGTAAAAGCCATGTTTTATGTTTCATGAATAAAATGCTCTACATAGTACAACACTGATACCTTGAAAATCTCAATAAAATTCTTTTAGATTACTGGCACAGTAAATAAATATATGATGTAATTTTATAAATATAATATACTTTCACATGACTATTTCAAAATAATTTCTTTGGAATACTTGTTAGCTGAAAGTCTTATTTTTTTGTTAGAACTACATGAACAATTATCTCTTACTGAAAATAAAGCTTTCTATAAAGAATTCTTGGAATGATTTGAATTTAGTCATGAATTTTTTACACGTTTGAAGAAGTCAAGATAATAAGCTGAAACTGGTGTTAATCAATTGAAGTGAAAAAAAAGTCTTTAAAACAGCATAAAATAAAATAAATTGCACAAGGTCTTTTGAAAGAACTCAGTCTTTCTAGAGGCCCGACAGTCATGCTGCTACATTTATAGTAGATGCATGTCTTTTTGAGAAATTTAATTTATTTTATGGTGTTTTAAAGAAGTTTTTTCACTTCAGTTACAAAAAGTGTTGCACATTGTCATTAGACACGTTTCTAAAACTGCCAAATTATTAAAAAGAAAAAAAAACGGCAGTAAAATAAACAGAAATACTTGTTTACCAGCTTTTTAGACTACTGAAAATAATGATTTTAAAATGAAAAGTAACTTTATAAAAAGTTGTCATCCATTAAATCATTTAAACACCCATTGGACTTAATACACAGACATTTTTTCTAAGCTATGTTATAATATGTTTTGCTTTAGAATATCTAAACTGAAATTTGATAATCTTTCTTTCAGGCACTTTTATGATACTTTTTTTATATTATACTTCAAGCACGAACCTTAGCTCTGATTCACTTTTTCAATCATAATAGAGGATTTAAACATATTTTAGTTTAAAGTAAACAGATGTTTCGCTAGCACCCAATTTTTCAATATCCTCCTATTCAACTTCATATCTGAAGTTTATTTTTTTTTAATTCTTAAAACATAATCTTTCCAAATCAAGAAAATTTTATTTTATAGCGAAATTGAAGTTTTAAAGATCATTTTATGTTATTAATTGTAAATAATCTGCATTTTCTCAAAGAAAAACATTTATTCTAAAAAATGAATATTTTAAATTTATTTTATCTTTGCTAAACTCACATGTTTTATCAGAGCTTCAAATATATTCATCAACACATGCATACAAACATGACCTAGACTCACTATGCCTTCTAGTGACAGCTGAGATAAGCGTGTTAAAAGTAGAAACTACTTACATTCACTAATTTGAAATATTTAAACCATGCCTGCGACAAGCTGGCTAGTAAAAGAATAAAATCATAATGCAAAACCCATAATCCCAATGTAAGAAAAACAAATGCTTATGAAACCCAATTGCGATAGTGCAAACGAAATTCACAGCCATTTATTCATTAAGTAGTATACAGAAAAAAGAGTAACCAATGCAGAGCATTATGTATAATTATGGCATCATTGAGGCATAATGTAATCCTTAGCAAATTATAACTATTGAAGGAATCTACAGGGTGATTCAGCTCGTCGGTGACAAACTTTAAGGATCGATAGAGCACACCTAGACGAACATTTTTGAATAGGGAATGTAGGGTCCCTGACGCGATGGTAAGGCGCTAGGCGCTTTCGAAAATTTGGGTGCCGAAATTCGAAACGTCATAAAAACTAGGGAAATAGTTAGATTTTCTTGCTTGTTGCGTCGAAATGATTCTGTTTGTTTAGACTTTCTTCAGTACCAATTTGATAAGCGTATCTCTTAAAACATGGATAGGGGGCGCTGCAGACTTTGGAGAGCTAGACAACAACTTTAAGCCCGTTATTTTGATAATTTAACACATGCTCGCCAAAGTTTATACTCTAACTTAAAGTTTGAACCCAAAAGTAGAGCCCTGCAAAAAGCGTAAGAGCCGGAATAAAATGTCAAAGTACAGGGTGGTCGAAACTCGAAGGCTCCTAAGAGATAAACAAACAGATTTCTTGACTTATGGCATGCATTTTCATGATTCTGTTTGCTGGGGCTCTCTGAAACTCAGTTGAACGGTACAAAAAGAAACATCGATAGGGGGCGCTTTGGGCAAAAAACATAATTCGTTGACATTTCGGACGCTAACTGGAAACGGGGCGCTACGATCAGTTAGAAACAAAACAAGAGAGTAATTTACTTATCATAAGAAGCTATTAAAACTGCAGTTTTTTTTTTTTTTTTAACAAACATAGCTGGTTTCAATCATGCACAATGCGCGCAATAAAATTTACATAAGGTGCTTTTTGCTGATTTATGCAAAAGATACGTAATGCGTAGACGACAACGCGAGATGACGTAGTTGTATGCGCAGACACGTCTTTTGAACGTGCGGTACCTACTTAAGCTTCGGGTTACTTGTCTGCAGATCGGTAGTAGGATGAAACGGTACACAAACTCTGAATTGGCTGACATGCATTTGGCGTATGGCGCTGCTGGTTGTAATGGACGAGCCGCTCAGCGGTTGTACGCCGAGCGTTACCCCAACAGGCAAATCCCCTGCCATGCCTTCTTCGCTCGAGTACACCAGAGGTTGTCCACAACGGGATCTTTCGACGGAGGCAGGCCTGAACGGGAGCGATCAGTGAGCACCCCCGACAACGAAGACGCTGTGCTTAACCTGGTTGAGGACAACCCAGGTCTTAGCACGAGAGATATCGCCAGAAATGTTGGCATTTCGCAAGCAACTGCGTGGCGCATCTTACGTTCCCGGAATCTGCACCCCTACCACATCCAGCGGGTGCAGTTGCTCAGAGAGCAGGATTTTGGCCCTCGAGTGGAATTCTCAAGATGGTACTTGGCGATGAGATCCAGGGATCCCCGTTTTGTAAACAGCATTTTGTTTACGGACGAGTCCACCTTCAGCCGGGAGGGAATGTGGAACGCCCACAACAGTCATGTGTGGTGTGATGAAAATCCACATGAAACCAGAAGCCGAGCAGCCCAGGAGCGTTTCTCAGTAAATGTGTGGGCCGGCATTCTGGGGGATTGCCTCATTGGCCCTTATTTGTTACCTGAACGGCTGACAGGTGGAAATTACCTAATTTTCCTGGATCAAGTGCTGCCGCAGCTTCTGGAGGAGGCGCACGTACCCGAAGGTTCGCGTCGCCAGATGTGGTTCCAGCACGATGGAGCTCCGGCCCATTACACGAACGACGTGCGTCTCCATCTAAACGCAACGTATGGCTAGCGGTGGATCGGGCGTGGGGGTCCAGTTCACTGGCCTGCCCGATCACCAGACCTCACCTGCTTGGATTTCTTCCTTTGGGGTTACCTGAAGGCCGAGGTATACCATACACCTGTCAGCAGTGCTGAAGAACTTGTGGCGCGCATTGTGGCAGCTGCAGGGCAGATCAGAGATACTCCTGGCATTGTTGGAAACACACACTCCTCAATGCGACGGAGGTGCGAAGCCTGCATCATGGCCCAAGGTAGAAATTTCGAGCATCTTCTGTAGTGTTATTTTTTGTAAATAAATTTCCAGTATCATTGATGTTTTTGGTATAAATTTATTCAGAAGTGTTGAGCAGAGGTAGAAAATGTGTTTTCATTATTACTAACTGATCGTAGCGCCCCGTTTCCAGTTAGCGTCCGAAATGTCAACGAATTATGTTTTTTGCCCAAAGCGCCCCCTATCCATGTTTCTTTTTGTACGTTCAACTGAGTTTCAGAGAGCCCCAGCAAACAGAATCATGAAAATGCATGCCATAAGTCAAGAAATCTGTTTGTTTATCTCTTAGGAGCCTTCGAGTTTCGACCACCCTGTACTTTGACATTTTATTCCTGCTCTTACGCTTTTTGCAGGGCTCTACTTTTGGGTTCAAACTTTAAGTTAGAGTATAAACTTTGGCGAGCATGTGTTAAATTATCAAAATAACGGGCTTAAAGTTGTTGTCTAGCTCTCCAAAGTCTGCAGCGCCCCCTATCCATGTTTTAAGAGATACGCTTATCAAATTGGTACTGAAGAAAGTCTAAACAAACAGAATCATTTCGACGCAACAAGCAAGAAAATCTAACCATTTCCCTAGTTTTTATGACGTTTCGAATTTCGGCACCCAAATTTTCGAAAGCGCCTAGCGCCTTACCATCGCGTCAGGGACCCTACATTCCCTATTCAAAAATGTTCGTCTAGGTGTGCTCTATCGATCCTTAAAGTTTGTCACCGACGAGCTGAATCACCCTGTATAGTAAAAGTGGAATTTTAGCTTGAATCTGCCTTTTTGTTTATTTTGAAAAATTAAAATAAAAAAGTGTCTCCTTTTTGAAAAAAAAAAATCTTTTGTAACAGCAAGTCTTTTTTACTTTAATAAAAATTAAAAAAAATCTATACATGTTTTATTTTCTGCATAACAAAAACTTGAGAATCTATCCAAAGGAGATGATATAATTTTGACAACATTTTCAGTTCTGACTTAACTGAGATAAAAAACAAAAACAACCTACAAATTGTTCGCTCAGTTTTTTTTTTTTTTTTTTTTTTTTTTTTTTTTTTTTTTTTTTTTTTTTTTACTGTAGTGCGCTTTTTTGTGGGATGCTCTAACTTTGTAATAGCTTCATTTGTAGCACAGCCTAATTTACTATTAATGCAACTTGCTGAAAATCTGAACGACATTTGTCAATTATCAATGGGTATAGCATTTCTTTTTCATTTTGGTAATCAAAAAACAAGATTCTCTTTTTTTTAAATTATTTTTTTAGTTTGTTTACAAATAATTTTTTTTGCTCCAGTTTAATTTAAAAGTGCTTTAGAACATTTTTTATTTTAAAAATTTATGAAATGCATCTTATCATGTACCAATTAATTTCTGTGAATAGAAAATTAACGTTAAGAGTTAGTATTGAGCAAATTTTCCAGAAAATTTCATCTATAATCATTCTTCCCACCCCCTATCCTTTTTCCAATATTTAAAGTAGTGAAAGGCTTCAGACTTATTTTTTGAATTTCACAGTAACTTTATTTTAAGCATTAAATATCACTGAAAAGTGTTAAGGGATAAAATATAAAATAAGATTAAAGGAATGAAAAAAAAATGCATCACCATTTTTCTCAGTTCAATTTTTATTACAAAATTTGATGCAATTGGTCAGTTGTTTTCTGAGAACTTTAAACTCAGATGTCTGTATTTACAATATTGACCCCAATTTTCATTAAAGGTGCTGGTTACTCAGTATGCAAATTATTCTTTGTAAAGTTAAATCTTTAGGCATTTGATGCATTTTATATTCAAAATGTCTTCTTAAGATATTAATAATTTTAAGTATTTTTGTGTGTGTGTGTTCTATTCTTAAAAGATGTCTCTTTTGTCTTAGTTTTCAAAATATTTCTAATAAATTTTCATTGCATAATTTTCTATGAAATGTTAAAATTTTACTTCTAGTTTGTTTGTTTATAAAACATAAAATATACTAAATTGACCATAAATTTTAGAAATATTTTGACGTCTAAGAAAGAGACATCCTTTAAGATGAGAACACTGAAAAAAGAACTTAAAAATATATATTTCCCTTGAGGAGGTATGTTGAATATAAGAATGCATTAAACACCCATGACTTAACATTACCAAGGGGAATTCGGCGGCTGAGTGACTAGCACATTCAACTGTCTTCTCCAGGATAACATTTGATCAATTGATTTAATACACATCAAAAATGTGATTATCCAACTTTCCAATAATTAAGCATATAAGACAGTGATGTAGCTACAATGAGGGGGGAGGATGTAAATGGCGTCACCACCCGTTTTGCCACATCCATTCCATTGTTTCAAACACAATTCTATGTTATTACAACAAAAGACCGTACCATTCCTTATTTACTTTTTGTGCTACTGCATAAAAAAAAAATCACAGAGGGGACTCTTTACTGAACCCACAATCTGAGTAAGTCAATGCAATGTCTGTATGTACAAGATAAGTCTTCCTTTTAAAGTTTGCTTTCACTAACCATTCGTTGGATAGGTTGATTTTTATTCTCTAGTGCATACCTTATTTAGAAAAAATTCACATACTCAAAAAAAAAAAAAAAAAAAAAAAAAAGAAAATTAATTCTGTTGCATTGTGTGCTAGAATTTTCATTTTATTTTAGAATTCTTTTCCAACATTTTATAAGATATATATAAATACATAGATTTGCAAAAAGAAATTAGATGTCATCCCTCAGAGGGTGACAACTGGGGCATATCCCCCCCCCCCTTGCTATGCCACTGATATAAGAGAATGTAAGCATGGCTATTCCAGAGTTAATTTTGAGTTTTAAAAATTTTCTGAAAAGTTACTTCAGAGGAGAGAATGGGAGGGGGGGGGTGTACACTGTCATGGGATGAGATAAGGCAAGCACTGTTGTAAATTTAAGAATGAAAAAGAACATGGTGCAAATAAATTATATTTGTAAAAAAAGAGAGAAACAAAATGACTGTTTTGGCACAAGCATGATTAAAATAACCCATTTGTAGCAGATAATGTTGTTTGGCACAACTAGTGCAAGATTATAAGTACCCATGCAAGTGACAATTTTCTAGATTTATTCAAATGGCACAAACATTCTTTCAACAGGTAATTTTATTTAATGAATGCAATGAAATAAATCAGTATAGCATAGAAAGAAGACACATAATAATATATATAAATTTTCTGTATTGTTCCAATCGAGAAAATAGAAAGCAACATAATAATAAATAAGTGGTATTACATAATAAATACTTCCTCAACTTTATTTAATATGGAAACTATATAAGATAGAATAAACCATTACAAAAAAAAAAAAAAATCCTTTTAGAAGTAACATTGTTGGTACGGTGTAAGTTCTGAGCATGAGAATAGACAAGTACCATTTTCTAAATGAAAGAAAACAATGAAACATTTTTTTTTTAATCGGTGCAACTACAATACTTATTGGCAACAGATCTAATATCATGAAGACATTGGAATTTATGATTCTTGATTTCGTAAATTATTTTGATATTTTATGTAATTTTTAATGAATTCTATATAACAACTTCAGCCTGAGATTAATTATTTAAAAATTATTTACTTTCAATAGGACAGAATACAATGAAATTGCACAATGTTTTAAATGAATCGTTAATTAAAACTGAAAAGAATTCCCTCCTTGGAAATTTGAATTATATTCATCTAACTAATTACAAATGAATAAATAAAATTATCTGCTATAAATAAACATTTTAATAATACTTTAAATAACTATTTGCAGAATATAAGTTCCAATACATGAAATTCCGTGTAGTCATATTATCAAACTGTAAATTGTAGAATTTTAGTTAAAGAGTAACAAAAAGAAACTATCTTAGCATTTACTTATTTCAGTAATGAGGTTGAAATCAATAAATTCATATTTTAAAAGTTACCTGGTACAGCACAAGACGCCAATGCAAGAATGATTCGTGACTTTTTACAATACAGTAATTGAAAAAGAATCATTCATTGAACTCGGAAATGGTGAAATGCAGAATTAAACTGCGAAGAAAAATTGTATCCGAAGGCGTATTTAATCGCTAAACTCGCGAATTCTTACTATGTTCTTTTTTTTATAAATAAATGTTTTATATTATTAGTTAAAAATTCCTTGATTGAATCCTTATTCATGAATTAGTTTTTCCTTTGTGATTCATTCATTCTGTTGGCGTCTCTGTATCTAAATATTCCACGTGGTAGCGTTCTTCTGGCGTGTGATCTAGATGTGTGTCTGCCTCTCATGATTAGTTTAGAGAATATATGAAATGGAATAAAGTAAGTTTTATAATGTATGTATTACTTATAATTATAGTATGTAAATTGCAGTTCGTAAAGTGCTTTTTCCAAATTTATACATGCATCCAAATGATCGTTGTTTATATACAGTTGGCAAAGAAATTATTTATACACTTCACTTTTTAAATTGTAATAAAGACAAATAAAAGATCTAATTAAATAACAATGTAATACATTTATTCAACGCATTAAAATAATATAAAGCAGCAAAATAAAAATACTTTATTTTTTTACATTTCAATATCCAAATATCCAAACATAAAATGCAAAAAAAGTGTTGGTACATAACATTAATGTTCTATAATTCATGAAAATTTAGTCAAATGATACAAATTTATAGTTTGTGTTAAATCCTTTAGCTTTAAACACTGCTAGACATTGGGGCATAGAGCCCACCATTTTTATTTTATTTTTTTTTTTTTTATATGAGTGTATGTGACAATTGGGTCTGTTAATACATGACTCAATGAGAGCTTCTTGTAAACTGTTTTTACCTAGTATATATTTTTTCAAATTTGTGCATCCAATAGCATTCACAAATGTTCCATTGGATTCAAGTCTAGAGATTGTGGAGGAGTTACCAAAAGCCTTAAGAAATATAGAGTAACCATGTCCTGGTGATCTTAGTAGAAATGGGATTGTTATCCTGTTGGAAATGAAAAGCTTCCCTTAAACCTAATTTATGATCACTGCTTAACAAGTTATGCTGCAACATACCAATGTATGTTAGAGTTCTAATTCTAGTGGCGATAAATTCATAATTTTCTACTCCATAAGAAGCCACACACCCCCTAACCAACATTTCCCCCACCATGCTTGATAATGGGGAATATATGTTTTGAATCTGGATCAGGTTTTTTTTTTATACCAAATTTTTTGAATGCTTGGTAGAAATGAAATTTTAAATTTACTGTCATCAGAGAAAAATCACTTTTTTCCAAAAATTTATTGGTTTACTGATGTATGCCAAAGCAAGTTCCAGGCATTTTCACCTATTTCATTCAATTATGAATGACTTTTTCCTTGGAGTTCTTCCTTTTAAATCTGCATTTTGAGGAACATTTCTTATTGTTTGAGCTGTTATTGTGATGTTAAAAGATATTACAAGGTCTTCAGCAAAATTTTGAGCTGAATCTATAGGATTTTTTAAAACTTTTAACAGAACTTCTTTTTTCCCTCATTGTTAATTTGCTGGGGTGTCTTGGCCTTCATTTATTTTTGATGTATGAAATTACCTCATATTTTCTCACTATGTATCCACCAGTTGTAAATGATAATTTAAAAGCCTTTTCAATTTCTCTGTTTGATTTTCCATTTTTATGAAGCTCAATGATACGATGCCTTAAGCCTAGAGTTAACTCTATAGTTTTAGCTACCATTCTTATTTTCATCAAGAACAAATTAGATTACATGCCAGGCAAACATAATATGAAGTTTACAATTATTAACAACTTCCAAACCATATTTCAACTTTGAACCATGAGCACTATAAACACAGTGCGAATTTTGCTGCAGAAACGTACAAATACTTCTTTTGAAATTTCTTTGATTATAAATTTCTTTTACATTTTATCAAAATTTTCCATTGTTTAAATTAAAATGAAAAAAAACACTGTATTAAAACTCTTCTTATTAAAATATCTGTTTTTATTTATGTAAAAATTAAACATATTATAAAAATTAAATTAAGCATTAAAAATAATAATAATTATAATAATAATAATAATAATAATATATAATAATAATAATAATAATAATAATAATAATAATAATTAATAATTTATTATAAAAATTAAATTAAGCATTCAAATAATTATTTTGCCTGTGAAAAAAATGGCAAATGCAACAGAAAATATGTATAAATGTCTAATTTTTCTTTTATAAATAAATATATTTTATATTGTGCTGATTATTTTTGTAGCATGCAAAGTTTTACATCTTTTTTTTAATGTAAGAAAATATTTTGCATGATCAAAGTAATATCGCAATGTCACATTTTAAATAATCATGGACTCTATTTTTAATTGACTGTAATTTATGAGATTCATTTTTTTAAAATTGTTTTGCTTTTCACAAAATTAATTTCTGTTCATTTAATTAAATATATTGTATTTCTGCTAGATGTTGTTTCTTATTTAACGACCTGTATGTTCAATTAGGAAACACTAAACAGACTTTAATACAATTATTTAAAAAAAATACACAAGATAATTAAAATGAGAAGAAACATTTCGCTATGCACCACTTAGCCTCATCAGTATTCATATCAACTCACAACAAAAACAATGTGCATATACCGGACTCAGTCAAAGGTGAAGTTAATGATTTAAGAAAACAAAATATTCATTCGGAACAGGACTTGTTTCGTTCAAGGTTAAATTATGTAATTTAGTAAAACTTTGATCGAGTCCTGTATATGCACTTGTTGTGATATGAAAACTGATGAGGCTATGCGGTGCATAGCAAAACGTTTGTTCTCATTTTAATTGTTTTGTGTATTTTTTTTAAATAGTTATATTAAAGTCTGTCTAGTGTTTCCTAATTAAATATTTTAAATTCAGACGTTAAAATGTATGTATATCTTAGACCTGTATGTTTATAACCTAAAATGATCACCCACTCCGCAGTTATTTTTTACTTTTGGTGCATTTGAAAACTTTCTTGCTAAATCAAAAGGAACAGGAACAGAAATTTTTTCTGATATGCAACTGATAAAAATTCTTTTTTCAATTTCTTCAAAATATCTCTTTGATTATAAAATATTTCTTTTAATGTGAAACAAGATATTATTTACCTGTTTTATTTAACAGAAAAACAATGAGATTTAACATTTTACAAAGTAAAAAAAAAAAAAAAGAAGATTTAAAACTATCCCTTTTTTAAAATGAAGCAATGTAAAGAATTTAGATCATAAATTACAAAAAATAAACTACTAAACAAACCCCTCATAAGCTATGATAAGTAAATAAACTATTCTCAGCATTATTATTATTACATTATTTTTCTTGTTAGCTTTTGCTAAGCTAACATGCAGTAAAAAATTAAGGATTAATTAAATCAATACAATTTGTATAATTCTTGGTTCCTGTCTTGGCATAGATAATGCATAATTAATATGAGTTACTTTCAATTAAATAAATTGTATTGTTTATATTTTCTTCAGTGTTTCATTATTTTTTTTTTAAACAAATAGTTAACAATAATTTTTTTCTTTTCATATTACCTCAAAAATTGTCTTTAATTTTAAAATAAATGTTTTAGAACTAAAAAAATGGGTACTACTTGGTTATCCCATCGACTAATTTCATCAAATTGTATGTATTGATATAATTTTCATTTTAAATAACAAAAAACCAAGTAATTAATAGAATATTAATAAAAATACAAATAAAAAGATGCAAAAAAATCACTTAATGGTGTTATAAACACGTGTACCTTATTTAATGCCATTCAATGCAACATTCACAATCATCCATTGTTGGCATTTAATCTTATAGTTTGGCGATAACTTTTTGGTTGATGGGATAACCAAGTACTACCAAATAAATTAATGGTAATATGTGTTTCTTTAGATATTCTTCTAAAAATTCCAGAACTTGTAATTTGGTCATATAATGACCAAATATCTTATAGTTTGGCGGTAGTGTTTTGGTCGACGGGATAACCTAGTAGTGCCAAAAATTGTGTTCGCAACCATGAAATTTAAAATACAAAAGGTTTCTTATGCATTAACTTAAAGCATAATTTTTAAAGTGCGTATGATGCATTAATTACAGTATTTTATTTCTAAAAATATCTTGTTTATCGGAATAAAATTATCTGTTTTAAATATTATGTAAATTTTAACATCTTTAAATTCTAAAATAATAAAGTATTCAGCTTGCAAAGTTATTTGGTAGACAGGTGCGCAGATCATTTGAAGTGACTATGATTGTCAGAAAAAAAGTAAATTGCGACACAAAATTTTGTGTCATCATACGATCAAATTACAAGTTCTGGAATTTTTAGAAGAATAACTAAAGAAACATATCTTGCCATTTTTTTATTTTAGTTAAGATGATGGGTCAGTATATTTAATTTAAAAAATATCTACTGTTACAATCAGAATAGAATCATTTTATCCATTTTATAACAGATGCCAACACAATGAATGAATCATGATAAAAGATATCATTCATGAATAATGAATCAGTCGATAAATGCAGTAGTAGACAGATAAAATTTTTTTCATCATATGATCAAATTACGAGGCCCAGACTTTTTCACCTACTTGGAAAATTTACACCATTATCAAATTACAAGTTCTAAAATTTTGTGAAGAATAACTAAATAAACACATCTTAGCATTGCTTTATTTTAGTAAAGAAAATTGGTCGGTATGTTGAATTTAAATAAAATTATTTCATAAAAGTGCTTGCAAGCTTGAATTGTTTGAGTGCAGGGCGAGAAAATAGTACTACTTGGTTATACCATGAACGAATTTTGTCAAACTGTGCAAATCGTCAATTCAATAGCCAAATCATGCATATTGACATCATTTTTATTTTAAATAATGAAAGAACAAATAACTCAGCAAAACGTTGATATAAATACAAATGAAAAATTGAAATAAAAATCACTTGATGATAAATGTTTTAAGCACGTATTTTGTGATTAATGTCATTGAATGTGGCATACACTATCATTTATTATTTTTCATTTAATCCTGTAATTTGGCGATAGTTTTTAAGTCGACAGGATAACCAAGAAGTATCAAAACAATATTTACCAGTAAAGAAACACAAATGATAATTGAAAGAAAAGCTTTTTTTTTATCTTACTGTGTATATAAAAAATGCTATCTACATCAATAATTTACAAATTTCATTTAGATTTTCAGCATTGATAGAGTAAATTAGGATGTGTTTCAAATTTTCATTAAACTAAACTAGAAGAAAATCAGAGCATCCCACAGAAAGTTGCATAATAGAATAAAAAGTGAAGAAAAATGAGCAAGCAATATGTAATTTGTTTTTATTTATTCCCTTCAGTTTAGTCGAAAGTCAAAATTTTATCAGCTCCTTTTGCATGAATTTTTTAATGATTTGTGTTGCGCAACGAAACCATGCATAGATTTTTATTATTATTATTAAAGAATAAAAGACTATCTATTACGAAAGCATTTTTTTTTTCTTACAGAAAGATGACATTTTTTAAATTTTAGAGTAATTTATATTTTAATTAATTTTTAATAATTTTATGTTTGAATATAGTTTATTTTTTACCATAGTTCATATTAAATTATATACCATACATACTTGTGTATAAATCGACCCCTTACTTATGTTATTAAAAATATGGAAAAAGTCCAAACCGTCATATAAGTCAACCCCATTATTATTTTTTTCATTTTTTGCATGAGAAAAATCTATACAAATTCTATTCTTTTAAATATAAAACAGATTCTGTGAATGTGTCAAAAAGTTTGCATTATAAGCAAAGATTAAAAAAAAGAATGAAAAAAAACTTTCTTCCTTTTCTAAAATGAAAAAAAAAAGAAATCCCATTCCCTGTGTAAGTTGACTAATTTTGTTTCAGATTTTCAGCGAATTGAAATAATAGAAAATTTATCTGCATTACAAATTTTTATTAAAATATAATCAATTAAAATTTACATTGCCTGCCAAATGAAATATTTGTGTGGCCCTGTAAATGCTATGTACTTCATATTATGCAAGACAGTAGTGTATAATTTATATTAAGCTTCAGTGACATATATCAATTTTATTATACATAAAAAGCTTAATATATTTAAAATATGTCACACACAATTCCCCCTTTTACCATTATCTGATGGAATTCTTTTGTGTGGCCCTGTAAATGAATAATAGCTACATTTTCACCTTATATTTTATAGAATGCATATTTTAATATGTTTGACAGGGCATAACATCTTTAAAATTCCTTTAAAACGATTTTTTCCCATAGGCCGTAATGTAATGGGAAATTTTTGATTCTCTCTGTAGATGAACTGATCATGGTAGATACTTCATTTTCAGTAGGGTTTGTGCTAGGGTAAACCTCAATAACGTCCTAAAATTTCATGGCAATCCACGATTTTTCCCCATAGGCCGTAATGTAATGGGAAACTTTTGATTCGCCCTGTAGATAAACTAATCATGGTAGAAACTTCATTTTCAATAGGACTTGCGCTAGGGTAAACGTCAATAACGTCCTAAAATTTCATGGCAATCCGAGTATATTTACGATTTTTCCCCATAGGCCGTAATGTAATGGGAAACTTTTGATTCTCTCTGTAGATAAACTAATCATGGTAGATACTTCATTTTCAATAGGGTTCGTGCTAAGGTAAACCTCAATAACGTATACAAATTTCATAGCAATCCGAGTATATTTACGGGAGTTAGAGCGCGGACAGACGGCCAGACAGACGGAATGCATAAGGACTTTTCAACTTTAATGGTAAGTGCTAAAAAAACGACAAATTTCGTCCAAAATTTTTTATAATACAGAGTTTTGTCAAACTATTCGCTAAAGACGGAAAATCTTGCCAAAAGATCACGAAAAACACAAAAATCATCAAAATATCCTCGAAAAAAAGGTAGATTTCGTCAAAAAATCGCGAAAAAATGCAAAATTCGTCAAAGGGGCACAAAAATGTTGATGCCAAAAGTGAATTTTTCTGTTATTAAAACAAATTTTCCTGCTTCAAAATAGTGTTTTTATTGCTCTAAAAGCGGATTTTCGTGCATCACAATTAAGGGCTTGCGAAGAGAAAATTTCTCCCGCTGCATAATTAGAATTTGACGCACCCCCCTCCCAATATTTCTTCCCAAAATAATGTTTGTAGTATAACTTTGACGTCCCTTAAATTTCCGCATTCGTTGCGATCTCCCCCCTCCTCTTCGCTCGGTTCTGTTCACAATACATTTTTGACTGTCCAAATCTTTCTAAATGTGACTCCTGAAAGCACTCGTTCATTAAATAAAAAGAACCTTTTATTCAACAAAGGTATCCTTTTTTTTCAACAATAATGTATTTTTCAATAAATCCGTCTTGCCCCTTTTTAAAAGAAATGCGAACAATAGTGATACTTGGTATATCATCTACACTTACATAAGCATTATTTCGTAATTAAATTTGTATCTCGCACATTTAATTTTAAAAAACTAAAGAAAATTTCTCTTAATAGTTTAAAAAATTAATATTGGTTTTATTTATTTATTATTCTTAAAATAATAATTATTGCATTTCATTTTTGGTCTAAAAATATGAATTATTATTAGTAATTGGGGCACGCTTTTGTAAAAAAGCGACCCTGAATTTTAGATGTCCCGGGTCCCGAGGACCCAGGATTTTTCAAGTCCAGGGGCATCACTGTCCCTTATTACTGTTGCGTCTGTACTAAATGCGCGCCAGTTAGTTGTCTTCTCATTACTTAGGATATACACTTAGGATCATGCGTTCTCAAAGCTTGCATTGCGGTAGACAAGTCTTACAAGGAAGGTCTCCATACTGGGCAGACTCAGAATTTTATGAAAAAAAAATCCTAATTAAAGTACTTATGTATGTAACAACGGATCAGTGAAAATTAGCGGCGAAGTCACATTAGAAATTATGTAAAAAAATAAAATATTTTCAAATATTTGGCGTGAAAAGACAAAAGAGTTGCGCGATTTGGCGAGCAGCCCTTTTTCTCGCCAAAAGCAAACAATTATAATGCAACTCAAATTTGTTGGATATTTAGAATGCGTGTGAATGGTATTTAATGATTTTAAACATAAAGAATGAGAGACATTAATATATTAAATACATACAGGGGTTGGACAAAAATATGGAAACACCTTAAAAAAACACGTTTCCTTGCCTAGTATTGTGTACGGTACCCGTTGTTATTCAAAACAGCTTGCAGTCTTCTCGGAATGGATAAATACAGTTTCTGTATGTTTGCTAGAGAATATTGTACCATTATTCCTGCAAAACGGTGGCAAGTTCAGATAATGATGTTGGCGGTAGATAGCGAGAACGCACTTTCCGCTGCAATGTATACCACAAAGGTTTGATAATATTCAAGTCTGATGACTTTGGTGGCCTTGGGAGATGCGAAAATTCATCCTCGTGCTCAGAAAACCAGTCCTGGACAATGTGAGCTGTGTGAACGGGGACGTTGTCGTCTTGGAAGATACCATCATCATCGGGGAACAAAGCTTGTACCATTGGATGCACTTGATCGGCCAAAATGATCTCATAAGTCTGAGCAGTAATACGCCTTTACAGAGTTATCATGGGGCCAGAAGAGAACCACGATATGGCTGCCCAAACCATCACCGAACCCCCGCCATGTTTCACTCTTGGCAACAAGCAGTCTGTATTGTAGGCTTAAAATGGCGTTCTCCAGACATAAACTCGGCCAGAAGTGAGGAACAATGTGAAAGAAGACTCATCAGACCATATTACGTTCTTCCACTGCTCTATAGTCCAGGCTTTATGATTTAAACACCACTTTTTCCTGTTACAGGCATTAGCATTACTTATGGATGGCTTTTCAATTGCAACAGGGCCAGCAATTCCCTATTTATGACAGGGTTGTTATGATTTTGCCCAGCCCAAAAAACCCGGGTGGGTTTTTTCTGAAAAAACCCACTTGAAATAACCCAGGAAAAAACCCAAGTGGGTTTTTTCAAAATTTCAACTTTAAATTACATATATAATGTATTTATATTACATATATAATATATTGTAATATATTTCTTAATATCAGAACACCACTCATAAAGTTTATAACCATCACCCCCACCCCAAAGAAAAGAAATGTCTTAATTATACCATCACAATTTTTAAAAGAAATAATTGTTAGTTAATCTCTGTAGCATGTGTAAGTAACAAACAAATTTTTTCCCATTAAAAAAGTACTTTGATGTGTAATCTGTTCTATGTTATACAATAGAAACTCATAACAAAATACCATGTATGCTTAGAATCCTAATTTAATTATGTAGACATGTAGAATTATTTGGCTTATTCTATTATTTAGTAATAATAAAAAATACTTTACAAATTATTACTAATAATCAATTTATCTATCATAATTTTGATTACTGTCATTGATTTATATATATTTGTAATAATCAATTAGCTACTTTAAATTTAGTAACAAGTTTTTTTTTTTTTTTTTTTTTTCAAGCATTCTGAACCACCTCCAATAACCCACAAAACCCTGAAAAAACCCGAAAAACCCTGAAAAAACCCCAAAAACCCTGAAAAAACCCCCAAAACCCTGATAAAACCCCAAAAACCCTGATAAAACCCCAAAAACCCTGATAAAACCCAGTGGATTGGGTTTTTTTCTGAAAAAACCCGGGTATTTAACAACCCTGATTTATGAAGCTCCCTTCTAATTGTTTTGGTACTCGCAGGATTTGGTAACACGACATTCATTTCAGCAGTAACTTTTGCAGCTGTGGACTGCTTATTTTTCGTGATAATCCTCCTTAATGATCATCTGTCACGATCACTCAGCACACACTTTCGTCCGCGCTGTGGTATAGCGGATGATGTTTTTTCCGCATTTCAAATATGCGGAATAAATCTTCGACACTGTACCTCTTGAAACACTAAAAACCTCGACTACCTTGCTTACGGAAGCACCCACCATACGCGCGCCAACAATTTGTCCACGTTCGAAGTCTGTTAACTCTGACATGATGCAATGATAATCTCACATAACAGTGCTCCAACAATGACTGAACTCTACAGCGATTTTAGGAAGTTGTATAGGTGGCGTCAGTAGGTAAAAACTCCAGTGCCATCAGCATAGTTCATTATGATCAATCTTTCTTTTCAAACATGCATTTCAAAAGGTGTTTCCATATTTTTGTCCAACCCCTGTATATAAAGATATTATATTACATATGTATATTAGTTGTTGAAGTAGTTATTTAATTAATCATTGGAGAAAACGTTTTCATAGATTTAAAAAAAATCATATTGAGAAAAATTATCTTCATACATTGAAGCGTATTAAAAAAAAGCCTGTTGTTTCCATAGCAACAAAATCTAATCAACAATTCTCAATGGGACATTGAACTTGAAGCAACTTTAATACATTTAAATTTCAAATTTTGATGATTAAACTTGAATATAAATACATATAAATGTCGATATAACAAAATTATACTTAAAACAAACTAAAACTTACAAAACTAAAGTTATTTAAATTAAATGTATCAAAACAAGTTGAACATGAAACACTTTTTTTTCTTGAAGTGTATTTGACATAAAGTATTTTTTGAAATTACATTCCATCGCCAACCGACGGTAAGTCGCCAAATAACGAAATTTTCATTATTTTTTTACTGATACAGAATGGAGGTTCCGCCGAATTTTTTTTTATAAACGTATATATATCCACAGGAGAAAAGCATTTTGTAATTTTTTCAGATTTTTCGGGGAATGTCCGTATGGAGACCTTCCTTGTTTGGTCAAGGTCGCGATAGTGAAATCCCCGCTCGATTACCCGATGCCTTCTGATCTAAAAAGAACATGCAAAAAAAAAGGGGCTAAAAGAAAGGAGAAAAATAATTTTTATTTTTTTAACGAAGGATGATTTTGTTCCGTAATTTCAAAAATTCAAGACATTCCGTTCCGAAAATGAAAAAAAATTCAGCAATCAGAAAATTCAGGCATAAAAAGTATCGCGAATTTCAACAAATGGTCGCCGAAATTTTTCGTCAAACGTTCGCGGAAAAAACGCGAATTTCATTAAAGAATCACGGGACAAAGCTTACGAATCGCAGCAAAAACGGTATTTTCGACAAAGGATCGCTGAAGCAAGCGTTAATTGCACCAAAATTTAGCAGACAAAAGCGTGAATTTTATCAAAGTACCAACGAAAGATGTGAATTTCGTCAAGGAGTCACAGAAACGATGCTAATAAGAATCGGAAGAATTTCGAGTTTCGTAAAGGAAGCATCGAAAGGACACGATTTTTGTCATAGGGCCTTGGGAAAAACGCGAATTTTGTTAAATGATCGCCCACAAAAAGCAAAAATTGTCAAATGAACGCAGAAAATGGGATTTTTTTCCAGTGTGCAGCTGAAGAAAAACAAATGTCCTCAAACAGACAAAAAAGCGCGAATTTCATTAAAGAGCCGCGGAAAACTCGGTTTTTTCGCGATATTTTAACGAAATTTGTCGTTTTTTCCGATTTTTTGATCAAATGTCCCCTTCTTCGAGATCTTTTGTCGAAATTGACGTGTTTTTTTTCACGTGATCGCTGGACGAAATTTTCATCTTTTCACGATAATCTGGCGAAATTCACGTTTTTCCCACTATCCCACAACAAAATTGGCGACTTTTTTCGCTAATTTACGGAAATAATTTCTTTTTTTCGATTTTTTGTCTTAATTTGCAATTTATTTTAATGTGAGATTTTTAGAGTAGCGACCGAAGTTTTTAACTTTCGGAAATGACAGCATTAATTTTTCTTAATTTTGGAAAAAATCTGGCAGAAGAACAAAGATGATCCTAACCAAAAAAAAAATTAAAATTCTCAGGAAATTTTCTGAAATGTTAAAATAGAAGTAAGAGGAAGGATGGGACGATTCCACAACTTTTACAGACTATGTGAGGTTTTTTTACGTAATATTCATTTTTGTTTAAACGTGACAAAATTGGCCATTTTTGTGATCTTTTAATAAAATAATTTTTTGGCAAAATCTGCCTTTTTTTCGCGATAAGAAATCTGCTGTTTTTTGCGTTCCTCTAACAAAATCGTCCGTTTTATCGGGATCTTTTAACAGAATTTACCCTTTTTTTCAATTTTTGATTTTTTTTTATCGATTCATTGACAAAATTTCTGTTTTTTCACAATGTTTTTAACCGCTAGCTTCTAGAGTCAACTCTATAAAAGTGCCCTTAAGAATTAAAAAAATGCCCTGAAGAATGCAAAAAGTGCCCTTTTCAGAACAGTAGCTCCCTGCCGCTTTTTAAACCTGGAGGAAACTGTAATAATGAAATAAAAATTATAATGAATGCTTACAATAGAATAAAACATTAAAATAAGTAATAAACTTAAATAATAAAAATTTTGTTGATTTTTCAAATGATTAAAATATTAAAAGCGAAGTAAATAATCAATAATGCATGGTCAAATAATCATTATAATGATGAAATGTAGTTTTTTTAAATTATTCAATGAAATTTGCCTCATACAGATACTAATTCACATCAAAATCATGAAATAAAAATGTTTTATTTCAGGTTTAGCCAGACTTAAAAACCAAAAACGCTTGATTAATACATCAATATATTTAGTAAAAATATTGTGATGGCCAGTGATGTCAGCAATATCTTGAATTTTTTTCAGAAAAAATTTTGTTAATACTTTATGCAAAAGCAGTAATATTAATGAAAATTAGGAATTAAAATATACGTGCAATTGATAGAAAAATAAAGCAGCCAAATTTTGACCCGATACCTGAACTGAATGCTTCATTATTTACATTTGTAGACACGTACAGGTGCTTTACTAATTCACGTCAAAGTCATAAAATAAAGAAGTTTTATTTTAGGTTTAGCCAGACTTAAAAACCAAAAACGTTTGACTAATACATCCAATATATTGGGAAAGAATAATGTGATTACCAATGATATCAGCAATATCTTGATTTTTTTTAGAAATAACTTTGGTTTTAAATATTTAATTTTTAATTATTTAGTTTAGAAATTATGTGCAGATTATTGTGGAATTTAGAGTTGCGAATTGGAAGAAGTCTACTTTATTTATTTTTACTTTTTTTAAAGAAAAGAGTAACAAAAACAAGTACCGCTGTCCACACAAAACTCTTTAACGTATGATTTTATTTTCACATTTTGTTTCCCGGAGTTAAATTCATTCTGTTTCTGTAAATGGACCTCTTTCAATAGTTTTAGTTTGTAAAGAGATATTTATGTGTGTCTTTTCGCATCCCGTTCTCTCTTTCATTTTCTAGGGTTTCACAAGTGTTCATGAATTTCTAATATTTGGGATTTGTAATTTATAACCAAGCTAATTATTAAAAATTTTAAATTCAAAGTCTAAGATGCTTTACAAGAGGCCTTCAACCATCTTCACAAAAATTTCCAGCCTCGTACGTCCTGCAGATTTCACTAGCATCGCAAATATACACAGAGTGAGTGAAACTTTTAAAAAAAATAGTATTTAGGTGAGAGGTGGGGATGGGAACCTTTAAACCTTTTTTCAAAAAATCAATGTATTTCTTACCTGAATTACATTTATTGAGTTTAAAATATTTCATAATAAAAACAACACATTTCTTCATCATATGAACCATAAATTAAACATTTTCTAAAGAAATTAAATAAATTGTTCAGAATTACAAAGTTGAAAGATTTTTGTTCAAACGTGCCCCATGTAGGGGTACCTTCGAACAAGCAAGGGGCACCTTTGAACAAATGAATAAAATATGAAAATATTGAAAGTTTTCAAAAAAAAATTGCATATGTTGCAGAAATATAAAATAATATGAATAAAATAAAATAACTGCGTTTTGTTGAAATTACTATATATATATTTTTTTTGTTATTTAACCAAGCGTAAATCCATCAAAATTGATGTCTAAACTTATTTTGATAAAACACAAAGTGTCCTCCCCAGTTATGTTTGATTGTAAAAACTTTTTTATTATATCCTTGAAATACACCAATGTGATATCTGATGCTTCAGGAAAATTAAAATTTTTTATTCGCTATTTTTTTAAGAGACCTAATTTAAAAAAATTCCATTTTATCTGTTACGGAAACCAGAAATAATGTTTCGAAACCTGTTAAATCATGAATCATTATTTTGTATTATTTTGTTTGCAAAATTTATGTAATTTTCATTTCTTAAAAATGAATCCTCTGAACAACATTCATCCCTGATGAGCGATCAGTTTTCACCGTTCACAACCATTATTCAGAGATTACATTGCATATATTTGAATTGATCGCCATACATTTTATGTTACTCCATTTTTAGCTCACAGGCTATCATAGCCTGAGAGCTTATGTGCCCGCCCGTTCTGTATGTATGTTCGTACGTGCGTAAGGCGATAACTCATGATAAAAATATCCGATCCACTTGAAATTTTGTATATAGGTGAATCCTGACAAGGCGCTTCCCTGATTAGTTTTTGGAGTTCACTCGATATGTATAAGAAGGGTACCCTCCCCTTAATTGATATAAATGGGTTTTTCATGCAGAATTAAGTTTTCGTTCAAAATTTAGATATAGGATCATTCTGATGAGGCGATTCCGTGACTCTTATTAGGTGTTCATTGAATATGTATAAACAGGGGAACGGGGGTTCTAATGCCCCTCCCCTTAATTTATATAAATGGGTTTTTGCAAGCAGAATTGTTAGATATCGTTCAAATCTCCGAATAGTTTTGGAAGTTTAATGGTTAAGTATGAAAGAGTGGGACAACTCCTCTTAAATTATATAAATGATAAATGGGGTTTTATCAAGAATTATCCGGTTTGCTTTGAATTTTGGATATAGATTTTTTATATGATAAAGCATGTCCTTGATAGTGTAGGAGGTTCAATGATTAAGTATAAAAAAAGAGGAAAGGGGAGAGCTGTTTCCCCTTCTTAATTTTTTTTTCAAACGGAATTAACCTTTGAAAATATAAGGCTGTAATGTACAATTAGTATGCGCAGCCTGTAAGCTCAATGCCATCAGTTTAATTGGGCAATATTCTTTTTATTACTTATTTCATCTGGCAACTTCTTCCTCTCCATGAAAAGAAAAGCTGATTTTACTCAATTATTTAACAAACAAATTTATTATGTACGTTCTAAAATCTTTATTTACTTGCTTTTTATATATTTTTATTTATCATTTTTAATAGTCAAAAATAAAATATTTTTTTAAATAATATATGAATTATATCATACTTTTAGGTATTATTTCCATAATAAAGAACCATCGCAGCATAGACATTGCTTTTTTTCATTATATATGTAAAAATGGTGTAGTAATTTCTGTAAAAAATCTCCTTATATTAATTTTTGTATGCTTGCATTAAAAATAATTCTTTACAAAACGTTCGTCGTTCTCATAAAAAGGTATATAATCCAGTAATTTATATGCGCATTGTAAAATCAATATCATTATTACATTTCATATCTATACATTGTCAATACAGTTCTTTGTTGGTGGCCCGATAAATAAATTTATTATTTATGTTGTAAAACCTTAATTTACATGCTTTTTCCATACATTTTTATTCTTATTTTTTATTAAGTTTAAAATAAAATATTTTTTGATATTGTATATAATTTATATCATAATTTTAGGTATTATTTCCATAATAAAGAACCATTATAGCTTAGACATCGCTTTTTTTATTATATATTAAAAAAATGACATACTAATTTCTGTTTAAAATCTCCTTATATTAATTTCTGTATACTTACATTAAAAATATTTTTTTTACAAAGCATTTCGTCCGTTCTCATAAAAAATATATCATCCAATAGTTAATATGCGCATTGTAAATTCAATATCATTATCACATTTCATATCTGTGCATTGTCTAAACAGTCCCAGAGTTTTGTTCTTAACACTCTCGGGTCTGGTGTACTAATAATAATACAACACCTTTCAACTAAAATATTTCTCCAGTATTTAGAAATCATTTTCAAAGAGCCTTATATCCTCTTTTAAAGACTTCTTTTAAAAGTATGCATTTAAATTTTTCGTTAAAAGATAGCCCTACAAGTCTAGAAACACTCTTTCAAGGTGGGTGAAATTTCAAATGCACGCCCAGCAGGTAGTTCTTTTGAATTTGCTCTCATTATTGATATCACAAATAAGTAGAATTATTATTCGAAATTATTTTCGTAAAATAAGTTATTCAAACTAATGTTTGATGCGATTTTTGTAATGAAAACCATTCAAGAATTGTGATTTATCAATCTTTGAATATGTGTACTATTATTAATACGGTGCTCTTTAAAGGAATTATATCACTGCAAGACACATTGTATTTATTAAATTTTAGAAATTAAATTCGTAGTAATTTAGGTTAAATATTTTTTGTTTTATAGATATATCTCTTATTTCGTCTAAACTGTCATAGAGTTTTGTTCGCTTTCTTCACCGGAGGATTCGTCAGTGTTAAGTGATGGTATTTTCTCTCAAATGAAACTCGGCATGTGATTGTGTAGTTTGGAAAATAAAGTTTTGTAATAAAACATGTAAGTCTTAAAATTACCTTTTTAAGCTTATCCAGATTATATATCTTAATACCATGCTCATTTCCCTCTTTCACACTTGTACTTCTGGTATGTCTTTGCTTCTCGATGTGAGAGTATAAGACATTTAACTGAAAGCTTATTCTAAACCAACATTAATTTTCAGAATCTTTACAAGATCGAACAAGGAATCTTTTTTATTACACCAAATTTTTTATTTTTGTGTGTAAAAAAGGAAAAAAAAAAGTTGTTAAACATAAAAATTTTGAAGTAGTTTATTCTTAGTCCCCTTTTATTATTTGTCAAAAGATATTTTCATATAAAGCATTTAAATTAAATTATTAGCAAATGGAATAAAATTTACTAAATATTTATAGCTTATTTATTATTTTTAATTTGATGTTTTATTTATAGTGCAGATGCGGTTATTTAAGAAATTCAGTCTTGCCATACCATGAAGACGCTTCAAAAGACAAATTCCGTTTGAAGATTATGGATTCCTTTTCCAGCATTTCCTATATACTGGCATAATAAACTGGTTCTCTGAGGCTTTTCTAAAACTTCTGGATTAGTTTGAAACAGCGGAACTTTGTTTATTTTCTTCCGCAGGCTGTCAGATTGGATTAGATTAGGATTATTAGACAACAAATTTTATAACGCCATCAAGTGCTTGGAATTAATTTGTTGCTAAGAAAATGTCAAATTTGTTATGATGGTGAAATTTTAGTATAATGTTTAGAATTTTTCTACATTCCTGAAAGATTATATTTTTAATGCAACCATGAAAGAATCAAGCATTTTCTAATAATATACAATTATTCCATTTTTTTATGTATTGTCAATTCTCTATATGGAATATAATGCCTTTTGAATTTCAGCTGAAAATCCTTTTGCTAGAAGCTCTCAATAGAAAATGCGTCAATTTCCATAAAATGGACTGTATTTCTTGATGAAAAAAAGCAGTTTAAGTATAAATAGACATAACTAACACATTCTTGTTCATTTCTCGGTTTATCTACAAAGAACCTCCATTATCTCGATATTTTTTATTTCAGTGTAAGAAAAAACGCTCTTATTTACAGTCGTTAAAAACCCTCTTTTACTTGTCTGATATAAATAAAATGTTCTTAAGAAACCTAATTTAACTTTGGAACTTAGTCTTTATTGAACTACACTAGTATTTTTTCTTGTAAAACATTTGAAAAGATATCCAGTTTAAATTAAAAACCTTCGGATTGGAAGCAAGAAAAAACTAATCTATTTGTGAGATGTGTAGAAGAAGAACTTATAACAAATCCAATTTAAATAGACATATTCATTTTCATTGACAGAAAGTGTTTCGCTTGTGAGGTGTATAAAAAACTATTTTTGTGATGTCTAATTTAGAGAAGTGTCACGTTCACACAAAAGGGAAGTTATTCATGTGTGAACTATGCAACAAACTATTTTCCCAGAAATGTAATTTGGATGTCCATCTGTGAATCCATACTAAAGAGAGACCTTTCTCTTGCGAGGTTTGCAATAATAGGTTTTCACATAAATATTCAATGGATATACACTTGCTGACACATACTAACGAGAAACCTTACTCTTGTGAGGTGTGCAGAAAAGATTTCTCTCAAAAAGCTCATTTAAATACGCACTTGCGGACCCATACTAAAGAAAGACCTTTCTCCTGTGAGGTATGCGCGAGAAAATTTTCTCAAAAAGTTAATTTAAATGTGCATCTGCGAATTCATACTGAAGAGAAACCTTTCTCTTGTGAAGTATGCAAGAAAGCGTTTTCGCATAAATCTTCTTTGGATAAGCACTTGCGAATACATACTAAAGAGAAACCTTTCTCTTGTGAGGTTTGCAAGAGAAACTTTTCTCAAAAAGGTAATTTAAATGTGCATCTGCGAATTCATACTGAAGAGAAACCTTTCTCTTGTGAAGTATGCAAGAAAGCGTTTTCGCATAAATCTTCTTTGGATGAGCACTTGCGAATACATACTAAAGAGAAACCTTTCTCTTGTGAGGTTTGCAAGAGAAACTTTTCTCATAAAAGTAATTTAAATGTGCATCTGCGAATTCATACTGAAGAGAAACCATTCTCTTGTGAAGTATGCCAGAAAGCGTTTTCGCATAAATCTTCTTTGGATAAGCACTTGCGAATACATACTAAAGAGAAACCTTTCTCTTGTGAAGTATGCAAGAAAATGTTTTCTGTAAAATCTCATTTAAATACGCACTTGAGAGTACATACTAAAGAGAAACCTTTCTCCTGTGAGGTATGCAACAAATGCTTTTTCCGAAAAGCCCGTTTGAATACTCACCTGATGTGTCATACTAAATATGAGCTGTTTTCTTGTGAAGTGTAAAGAATTTAGTGATAAATATCATTTGAATGTCCATGTGTGAATTGACTCTAAAGATAAACCTTTCTCTTGTAAATTGTGCAAGAAAGCGTTTCCTGTGAAACCTGCGAATTAATATTAAAGGGAAACATTTCTCCTGTGAGGTATATAACAAAAAATATTTTTCTGAAATTGCCGATTGGCGAATTTACACTAGACACAAACCTTTCCTTTGTGAGATGTGCAAGAAAGGCTTTTCTCAAAATATCTGTTGAATACCGATCTACAATTTTACACTAAAGAAATACTTTTTTCTTATCTGATATGCGCAATTGTTTTCTCAATCTCATTTAAATAACCACTTTCAAACACATTATTAAAGAGAAACTTGGGGTGAGTCGCAGTTGATTTTCCCAGAAATATCATTTGGATGTTCACCTAAGTTTTTGCAAGAAACAGGAACCTTGTTGTCTAGAAATGTTTAAGTAGAGGTTTTCTCAAAAATTAAATTGGATGACTGACTGCAAATTCACATTGGAAAAACTGTCTGTGAGATGTGCGGCAGGAAAAAAATCATATCCCATCTACCAGCATGTTCACACTACACCTTGATGCCTTGTTAGTTATTAACAAAGTTTTACCTGATGAATCTGTTTTAAATATGCATCATAAATCTACTCAAAAATCCAATACTTCTGTAGCAGACTTGTCATGCAGTTCTTTTTCCCTTTTTTTACTTTATTGTATTCACGGTGAAGATTTTTTTCAGTCAAATTGAATTTAAATGTACACAGTGATATTAAAAGAAATTTGTGGTTTGTGAAATGAAAATTTTTCTTTAAGAAAATAACAACATATTTTCCTTCTGTATTATAATTGTAAATATTTTGTCCATGTTGTAGACATTGGTGTTTAATAAAGTATTTTGCTGATATTTACTTTAAGTTTTGTGGTTATTTACTTTATATTGAACAAAGCAAAAAGAAATTGTAAAATATTGTAATATACAAATTGTTAAACGTGTTCTTTTTTTAAGATTTTGATTTTCTGATCAGAATATAATTGATATCCAGGATTTAAAATAAACTATCAGAGTGTGTCTCTAAAATGCTTTTGTAAATGCGCAGAAATTTGCGAAGATAATTGTTGCACAAATGAACCATAACAAGGTGTGACTATATGAAGAGGAGCTGAAAAATAAATTTTAAATGTATAGCGAAGATTTTAGTGCATGTGTATGACAGGAATAAAGAACTATGTAAAAGGACAAATGATCTTTAACACGCGAGTACACCCGATAGGTGTTTCAAGCGCGGACGTTTTTAGGCTGCAGTGTTTTTTACACCCCTTACGGGGAGAATGTGCCAGTCTACATGTTCCCAAGGTCGTTCTCTTTTGTCCTTTACAATGTTGAATTGCGGGAAGATAGTTTTAGTTTGAAAAGTGTATTTCTAGGCCTCGGAGACAAACGCACGCGATTGCATTCATGCCATTATTCAAACACGCTGCTGCGAAAAATACAATCCTTTTTATCCCACAAAATACAAAATGGGTTAAATTCCAGTGGAACTGAATAATTTGATAAACCCCATAAGAAAAAAAATGGAAAACTCCAGCAGAAAGAGATGTCGCATATGTCCAGCAGCAAAGGATAGAAAATAAAAATAACATGGTAAATATGTATGCGGTTGACATGGCTCCATAACATGTAATACATGTCAATAATCTGTGTAAAAATGCTTCTGAACTTCCTATATAAGTATTTAAAAAATATTAATATTATAATATTTAAATTATAATGAACTAGCTTTAATTCACGGCATCGCTCACGCAGAATATAAGCATTTATAATACCGTTTAATTATTCTGTCGACAAATTTTGCAAATTATACAGATTGCCAAACTATTCGCAAAGTTTTGCAAGGTTATCATTAAATAATATTTCTTAAAATTAAAAAAATAGATTAACTTTCAATAAATTGCGAAACATTGTGTTCTGCCTGATTTCCAACGAAAATACTTTGTACATTCAGGATTGTAATAAACAGTGTATTAGCATACATTTTGGCAGGATGTTGGTAATAACTGGAAAATGCTATAAGATAGCAAAAAAACTTTGTTCAAAATTACCCCAATTTGCTGTAGACTCGAGTATAGAATAGTACTTCTTTAAAGACATAATACCAATATAACCAATTTTTAAGTTAAGTATGTGCCAAATTACGCTTGATAACATAAATCTATTATATAATGCAACTGATATAAAATACATCTGCTTTCAATCAGGACCAGTGGTTACAGCAAGACGTAAATATATCTCTCATTGTCATAATATTTTAGTTTAAGCATCTACGAAGTATTATAATTGTATTTATTATCTCTATTATTATTTTTAGTCCTTGGAACGGTCCTTTTCTAAAGATGTATGGGGTATGTATTTTATATGGGGATGTATTTTATAAAATATTTTATTGACAATTTGCTATAACAATTGCAAGGTAAAGTAGTGCTTTTATGTTATTCGTGTGCATGCGATGAATCTCAAATATTGTTGTGGCCACCATGATTCTTATTACATAAATATAAACATTTCATTCATTTTATTTAAAATGCACCCATGTAAAATACACATATTGCAAACATTTAAAATACTTTCACACCTTTCATTAAAAAAACGAAAAAATGAAAATCAGAAATAGCATTATAAAGAAAAACAATCTATTTCATCATCAAAGTAGTTTTTTACTTTTCCTGTGCGAAAAAGAAATTTGATACTGCTGTTAACAAAATGCTATTTACGAGAAATGCGCTGGACTAACATAAATCTATGGAAAAACATTTTCACATAGTTGGTTTCCAAGACATTTTTAAGAGAAATGGAGACAGGCTTCATATACGGACCATGTTGGCGCGATCCCCCCCCCCCCGCAAATTCAGCAAAAACTTTGTTTTTGAATATTGCTTTAAGTGTTAATATTTACGATTTATTGTGATTTTTATATTTATTATTATGTTTATTATTTAGAGCTTTACTTTATCACTTCAACTGTTATTTGTTTTTTTTAATAATTTGTTGAAACAAAATAGCCGGGCGACTATGTGAAACATAATATCGCCACTTTGTTGCAATCGCGCCAACCTGATACGTATATGACGCCTGTTTCGAAAAATCTAAAATGAAAAATTTTGTAAGGAAGTCGTGGTGGTCTAAACAGATATCACCCCGACGCTTATGCTATTAAATAATAGCCAAGTTCGGCGTCAAATATCAGTCAGGAATTGCTTTATAAGTAAAAAATGTAGAATCATATTTTCCCTCATAGCATGCATGGTCATAGAGACGTCACTGTGAGTCATTTTGGTCACATCTGTGACCAAAATGCCACCACTCATTGACGTCTCATTGTGACTTTCTTAAAAATCTTCAGAAAATTACAAAAATTCTTAAAACATATTATTTACTTTAAAAAACATGTTTCTGGCAATTTAAATATCGTCGCTTTTGACACAGTTTCGTCACAATGTTAATGTCAAAGTAGTCACAAATGACACATTTTTCACAAATTTGTCACACCGTGACTTCAGAATGTGACGTCACAAACGAGCTCTAAAACAGCCATAATGACTTAACATTTTAGTCACTGTGACCTCACATCGACGATCGATGGTCACAAAGTCACAGTGTGACTTCACAACGACGTCACCATGCCTTACGGGTTATTTACTAAAAACTGTTTTTGAAAATTAATAAATTAACAGTGCAATTACCTTCAAAAACCGCTTATTAGAACATTTTAGAAAGACTAATATTTGACAAAATGGGTCACCTGATTGCAGAATTGCTCCCCCTGCCTCTTCTATGACTCTATAACCAAGTAATACAGTACAATATAATAATAAAATCTTCCGGGGGAAATATCTAACTAAAATTATAAGTTTTATCGAAATCCATTTCACAGAAAAAAGGTTAAATTTTTATAATCGAATTCATCAGATTATAGAATTTTTTATTGCAATGCTATAAATAATCAACACATAATGTCATGTTGCATATTGAAACTTTTCACAATAAATTATCTATTATCAAATATAGTCAACAAACAGGAAAAACCGCCAGATCGCGTTCCCATGGATTGACTTTAAAAATGATTATTCTTTTAGACCATATACAAATAATTCTCTCATGTTTGTATTAAATATATTTTTAAATAATATTATTTGTCATTAAAACTGAATTTTTTTATTTCAAATAAAATCATTAATAGTTTTTCATTTTATTTTTCCAGCTAATTGTATCTTTTAATTAATTTCTAATTGATATGCAAGTTTCAACTTTTAACAATATGATGCCGTCGCCAAAATCGTAAACTTCTGCCAATGGTAACCTCTTTGTCCAAAATAACAGACTTTTCCATCATTATTCTATAACCAATCTACGTAGAACAATGTGTAATATACGAAAACCGTCCATAAAATAATATCTATCTAAAGATATAAGTTTCATCAAAATCCCTTCAATAGAACTAAAGGAGTTAGTGGAAAACGCGAAATTTCCGTTTGTATTTTATATATATAAGTAGATGTGACAAATTTATAGTATTATTTGACTAACCTTGCATTTTTTCATCTTAATCAATACATTAATTATTTTTGTAAAGACATATTTTTTAAATTTTAAATACTTCTCTTCATGTAGGTTTTCGCTATATGCCAAATTATACTGTATAAAATGGGGCAGAAAAGCTTCTAGAAGAGTTACTAAATGATTTTTAAATCGCTTATGGGCTTCTAAAACCTACCGCATGCCTAGTATTACTATTGAAGGTGCATGCGTGTTCTCCGGGGTTAAATAAAAAGACTAAATAATTTAGCGTTCTCTGTACAGTTGCAATTCACCATTGAGTAAATGAAGAACTACACGATTCGTATACATGTATTTCTAACTGAGAAAAACACATGTCTTATACATTAAAAAACAATAATTAATTCTCAATGATATGACATTAGAATCCCGAGATAAGCAAAGTAAGTTAATAATAAAAAAGGATTCAGGAATAAAGTTGGAAACTGGTGTTATACAATAGAACACAAAAAACTTCTTGTAACACCATAAAAATAAAATAAATGAAATATCGCAAGCCCTTTCGATAGAACTTAGTCTATCTTCATCAGGCGAAAAGACGTGCGTCTACCGGTTGAGATGCCAGAATAAGCATAAATCCAGGAATAAAGCTGGAAACTGGTGTTATACACCAGTTGGTCTATATACTGGTGTTATAACCGATAGACGCACGTCTTTTCGCCTGATGAAGATAGACTAAGTTCTATTAAAAAAGGGGTTGTTTTAAGCTCTTGAAAAGTTGATAAAAAACACTGTGCTTTTGAAATAAACGAAACTGTGTATCAGTTCAACACGTCAGAAAAAAAAGATTTAAAAATGAAAGTTTCCTCAATTTAAGCTAATGCATTAAGTTTATACTAATACTTCATCTTTAATCTAGCATTTAATCTTTATATTACAGTGTCAGTTTTTAACCAACAAAACTGTTTGAAATACCTCTTAAATTTTAATCGTTATGATTAAGCAAAGTGCTTAATTTAATTTAATAAAAAAATATATATACTGACAGACATTAATTTAAAAAAATTAAATTAACTTTAATGTTTAAAATTCGCTATTTTTTAGAATTTGGCCATTGTAATTATCATTAGTTTTAAAGAATTCAATATTTAAATGATGTTTAATGAATTAAAGAAGTTAAATTACTTTCAAAAGACACCAATGAAATATTGAAACGTACAGCTTCTAACCGAAACGAAAAAACTCCTGCGTAGCATCTCTGAAAAACTTAAAATAGATAGAAATACAACTTACATACTGTCGAAGACGACACAGATTAAATATGTTTATAGTAAAAACCTTTTCTAGGTAAACTAACATGCCGGTCATGTATGCCATATTATCAACCAATAGAGCTTTTATTACCTAGTCCAGTTAAATTAGAGTACAAATAGGAAAATTCTGTTGTATTTGTTTTAAGTATTTTAATTTACGTTTTCTGGGGTGCTGAATAATAATATGAAGTTATAATGCAAAATTTCTCTCGCAAATATTAAAAATCTTGAAAAAAAAATCACAAGTTATTAATATTATCTTTTTTTTTTTTGGAGAGGGGTTTTGCTTATTTCTTGCAAAGTAAGCTTTTTTTACACAAAAGATGACATTATATTAAAATAAAGACGAGAAAATTATCTTCAATCCATGCTCTCATCTTTACTTTCTTTCTTTTTTTTACGAAATATGTCTTCCGAAAAGGCATTGAAAAATCGGCAAAAACCAGTAATTTTTGAAAATCGAAAAATAAGTATTATTTGACATCCTTCCGTTCTTAACATTATATGTAAAAACATGAACATCTGCTAACCATGAACATCTGCTAACGTACTCACTTATTATTAGATTTTATATTATTGTGATAAAGGTAATGAGTTTGACCTTGATAATCCGTCATTCAAACATCCGGCAATTTTAAAAATCTGACAGCAAAGCCATTTTCCTTTTTCTTTTTTTCACCTCCAACTTGATAGAAGTAAAAATATTTATTTATTAATTAAAAATTGAGATCCAAATCTGTAACTAATGCTGTGCTAAATAGAACCCTCGATAACACCGGTAGCATTTCAAAGGAATGAGGATATAGACCATTGGAAATCTTCAAAATACACATTTTTTTACACTTTTTCTGTTCATAACGCTAAAAGTAAACATTTCACAATATCCTATACTTTGTAGATAAAGTTGTCTACAATTTACGTATAAGTATTTTTTTTTACCTTGAACAGTTATGAGAAAAACCATTATGAGTGCACAAAGTATTCAGCCGCCTCTTTATTGAAAACATACAACTTAAATGCATCCTTATACACCTACACAGATATGTAAAACGCTAACATAAGATTACATAGGTGCAACAAAACATAAACATTGATTAACGATTGGTTAGTATAAAAAATGTTTGTGAGTTTTGGTATACAATGTAACAAAACGGATAAGTAAGCAATTTTAAGTAGATTTCATAAGAAATACTACCAGTTGTCGTCGTTACCATGGTACGACTTTAAACATGTCTTCATAATTTTTCAATTATATGAGATCAGCAACCCAAAAACATCCTCATCTAAAATATTTATATATGTATTTATACATGTGTATGTGTATGTATCTATTAAATATTGTCCGTGATAAAAAAAGTCGCAAATATGCACGAATCGCCTATAATCACCCGATACATTGAGATGGTTAACATTTCGGAGGGAATTGAAAATGGGCAAAATTTAAGCTATCATTTAATTTAATCATTTTTTTAGAAGAAAACATGCACATTTTTTTACCTATTATTCAGACGAAATCGCATATAACAGGCAGCTTTTAGGAACAAATTTCTTACTTTTGTTCTTCCTGCCGGATTTGAACCCGAGTACTTTGATATAGTAGACGCGCTTCAATTCGTTACGCTGTAGGGCCGTTGAATAATGAATGTTTCTAAAGTATTCATGAATTTTTTTTTCTCTTTTGAAACTCAGAACTAGAAAATATTCACATTTTTGTGCTTTTAATTATCTAACATTTATTGCAGATGAGAATTCATACACTGTTAAAAATTTTGGTTCAACATTTCACCAAAAGATAGTACAAATGCAGTTGCCACCATAGGATGGTAAAAATTTTCTCCATCCTTTGGTGCTTTGTTTTAACCATGATTTGGTAATAGGTTGAACCATGATTTGGTAATAGGATGAACCATGATTTGGTAATAGGTTGTCACATGTGTTGGTAATAGTTTGAACCATGATTTGGTGACAGGATGAGCCATGGATTTGGTAATAGTTTGAACCATAATTTGGTATTAAGTTGAACCATGATTTGGTAATAAGTTGATCTGTGTTTCGGTAATATGTTGTCATTGTCGTTTGGGAATAGGTTGAACCAATAACTGAGCTTTGGTTGAACCATAAATTGAATTTTGGTTGAAGCATACTTTTTAAACGGGTTTAATCTTAAACTCAATTTCTGACAATGCACATAAATTTTTATAGAGATAATCTGAAACATGTTAAGAAACTGCAACCAAATTATGTATTTTTTGAAACAGTGATAAAATTCATACCAATGGGGTAATAAAGACGTTAAAATGTTTGCAAACACATATTTAATTTGAAGCAATCTAAGGCATTTTGTCTGCAGACAACTTAACTACTTTTATACACTTTAAAATTTTACAATTTAAAAAAAAATGTAGTTTTAATTTCAAAATAAACGTGTTCCACCAAAATGTATGAACATTGCTTATATTTGAAGAGTAATGTTTCACACTTATAAGTGATTGTTGGAATAACTCAAGAAGTAATGTTTTGTACAGTATTTCAAAAATACATTAAATTAAAATATTGTTTAATGCTTTATGTTCATGCACTTTTATTACTATCATTCGAGAAAGACTACGAATAATGAATATTTGTTAAGGCTCCTATTCACTCACGCGAAAACACTTGCTCAATAATGTTAAAATCCTATGGGACAGTTATTTTATATCTCATTTGCATTTTTTGGACAATTATTTTATATCTCATTTGCATTTTTTTTCTTTTGGCTTTGGATAATTGGGATTAATCTCTATAACCGTCATTTTTTACTTTTCGATTTTATTTGCAGATTTTTTTTTTTTTATGTGGAAATTTTTACTATCGAAACTGGTACCAAAAGTGAAAGTATCCTTTTAAAGAAACACTGCAAACAAGATTTAAAAAGCAAAAAAACGGTACTTGTAGAAATTGATCTCAGCTGCTCAATGTAAAAAAAAAAAAATTAAATATCAAAATGCAAACGGGATATTTTAAAATGACTGTCCCATAGTATAAATATTAGTGAGCGGATGTTTTCACATGAAAGATCAGGAGCCTTAAGCTTTAAAACTCAGTGTTTGATCAAACAAATTTCATAAAATAGAAATTATTTAACAAAATACTAGAAATTCAGTACTCAAACTTGGACTTCGAATTAAATTTCTGGTAATTCTAAATCAGTAAATCAAGTATTATGGAAGCATATATAATCTGACCCCCCCCTTCCCTTCTAATGTAACAATTTCGAAAGGCTGCACTTTCTTCTTTTTTTTTGGTACTGACATAAAGCATTCCTTAGTCTACCGCCCCTTTTCCCCCCTCATTAAAAAAAAATCTTGAACCTCTTCTTGAATTCTTATGTAATACTTCAATGTTAAGATCTACTTGTATTGACTTTTATAAAAGTTTAAAATAATTTTCATTAGTATATGTATACTTTTCTTCATTTCACACTTTCTAATACGAGGGGTCGAAGCAGCAAGAAAGTGCTAAACCACATTTTAGGTGAAATAAATCTAACACTGTAATCTGTTGCATAATATTCTAAATAATAATATCCTACATGTAATTTGTTTCTAATGTCATTTGGTGGCACCTTATAGCACGAGTTTCGTTATGGCCCCAGACACTTATGTCTGGGTACCCAATGAAGATAGCTAATTTATAAAGAACATAATAATTATATCATTAAAGTAATGCCATATTGTTACTCTGAATATCTCTGAAGAATTATATGACAAAGACACTGGCGAGTAAATTTTATGTTATATATCTTGATTTGAGTATTTGATCAAATTCTCAAATAAAAATATCTCAGAAGTTAAGAAATGTGGCTTAGCTCTCCTTGTCTCAATCCTCTCAATTGAATTCAACTGTCTTTGTGCATATTCAGTTGCTTTTGATTTTTTTATTTCGGAATTTTCTAAATTCATGTCCATTTAGAAATACAGATTTCATAAACTAAAAAAAGCGACGGGCATTGCTGGCTTAAAATATATTCACAATAAATGCATGTATGTGTGTGTGTATATATACACACACACACACACACACACACACACACACACACAGTAATCTCTCAGTTGCCCGACTCGCTTAAATGCCTCAGATATACATGCAATTTTCCAAAAATGCAGTTATGCTCATTCCACTTACAAGACTATCTCAGTTCCGGATTTCCTCTGGTCATTTGAAAGTACTATTAGGTTGAGCAAAAAGTTCAGGGAAATTGTTAATCTAATGGTTGCCAGAACCTATTGAACAATATGATTTATGAATGCTGAGCTGGCATTATTGGAGAAAAGGTCTAACGATTCTGAAAGCTGTCGATGAGATTAATGAGGATGAGGGTGTTGGTACGGCGACAAAATCAACTGTGGGCAGATGGTTCAAGTGATTCAAAGAAAGCGATTTCAATCTCAAAGACATGCCTCATTCTGGCCAATCATCTGTTTTGGAAGAAGTGGAGTGGATGAAAGTCGATTTGAATCCTTTAATGGATTTTAAGAAGCATGTCAAGAGTTTTTAGATTCCAAAGAGCCGCCATGGTACTTCAAACAGATCCGGAATATGGCACAAAGTCATGGACTATGATGGTCTCTACTTTGAAGAATAGTCCTTGTTGCTTTTGTTATGTTAATTTAGGCATAACAATACAACTCTCACAAATTTCCCAGAACTTTTTGTTCAACCTAGTATAACAGTATGTATATGTGAGTGAAAGTTGCTTAGAACTGTAATCTATAACCAGTTGATTCTAGGACTGAAAATATCAAATTGAACACACAACTACCACTGCATTATTGTTGTCATTTTGTTCCAGAATTTTAATCATAATCATTATTGACCAACAATACAAAAGCAAATTAAACACACTTAAAATAATAATAATAATATTCTATGGGTTAAGAGAGGAAGCAAGTCCCTAAGTTATTTTGTAACAAGTATTTCTTTTCCATCACCTAGGAGAAGCTAACCATGAGAATGTTATGATTTGATTATTAACGACTTAATTTGAGCTAAAACATTTTCTTTCTGAATTTGTTGATAGCATTTTAATCACCAAATACCAATACTATTATAATCCTCAATGTAAACAAAATTAACCTTTCTTCTGTGAGGATATATTTGTATGGGAATAATGATAATAATCTAGCTAATAAATATTTAATAATAATAATCTAGCAAAATAATAATTATTAATGTTAATTGCATTAAAAAACCACAAAATACAGTCATAGTACAAACAACTTATCAATTTATAAATACAGTAGACTAGAGTTTCAACAATTGAATACGAATTTTTATTTTATAAGAAAACACTTCTTGAGTTTTAGGTTGCCAAGCAGAAATATTGTAACTTACTGTATCGACTTAAAACCAGATTTTATTTTCTAAAGTTATCTAAGGATACATAAATATGTTTTTATTTAAATATAATCTCCACTCCGCTATATTCTACAATTTTCCTTTATTCACTTTTCTTTTTCTTGAAGTTAGCACAGTCAAACATTAACATGAAATAAATGAGGCTTTAAAAATAATTCACATTAAACATGAACATTTAAAAAGCCTACACTCTTTCGAAATTAATAAAATGTTTTATTTACCGACATATTTTATACTTATGAAAGTTGAACCCCACTGGTTTCTGCTTAGAAATTAAAACATTTTCTGCCTTTTTTTTAACCCCGTAAATTATCACTGCAGGGCTATATAATAAAGGGTTGAAATACGACAGAAATTAAACACCATAGATCTGCTTAACTAAATTAAAAACTCAGAAAACATTCAAAAATAATTTTTGTTTATTGAATGTTTCAGACATACATTTAAACATAAATAAAGCTAGATTTATGCTACAGGGATATCAAGATATTATTATGCACATGTTAATAATATATATAAAAAAAGAAAATAAAATTAACACTACAGTAATAAAGCAGATATCTTATATAAAAATGATATTATACATTAGTGATTGTCAAACTTTTCTCTGCACCCCCGGCCACACACACAAATAATTCTTTATGTTACTTGTTTATGGGACTCTTTTCTTTCTTTTTTTGAAGTAAAATAAACTATTCAAAATTAATTATTATTAGAATTACTAAAAAGGTGCATAAAGTTTAGTATTTTAATCCTGAGATCTTTTAATCACGAATGTAGTCATTTTCAAGGAGATACATATCCCATTGAAAATGATTGTGTTCATGATTGAAAGATCTCAGGGTTAAACTACTATGTATATAACATCTTTTATATAATACAATAACAATGCCAACAATACAATAATTACAATAACTATGCCAAAGACACCATCTATGTTTTTTTAAACAAGGCAGTTTTGTTTCAGAATCACTTTCCGCGGTAACAACGCATGCATTTTCAAACATTTTGTACTTTTCTGTTATATTAACACCATCCTAAAATATATGCTGATGTGCCATTTAGTTCAACCTTATTACTTTATTGTAAGTATAAAGTATAATATTTAATTGTTTTCTTATTTTAACTATATATTTGTATGGGTTTAATAAAATAATTAGTGAAAATATAATTTTCAAATCAACCCCCCCTCCCCCTGAAATGATTAATTTTATATGAATTTCATTTTGTGCCAATTTTTACGTTTGGCGGCAATGGTGCTGGTTTAACAGAAAATTACCTGAGTTTTATTCTTTGGGATTAAATAACATATACTTTAGAATAACTACAATATGATTGTTATATTTATATACTGATAAAGGATAAACATCAACAAAATTTTGCAAATTTAAAATATTGATACCTTTTGAATTTTCTAATCTGAAACCTCCTATATGGAAAAATGTACTGCTCTCAAATGTGCGACAAACAAATTTTGTATCAGTGCCTTTTCGTAAGATAATGATAATTTTCTCAAAAACTGGCTCATCATTATGAAATCCCGAGACAAGACACATTCCAGTTTTGTAAATAATTCTATTGAGCTCTACTTTTGTTAATGAATAAAATTCTTCATAACATGAAAGTAATTGTGCAATTTCTGTTGAATAGTTGTTTGTAATGATGGGTTTTCCACTTATAACTGAATCACTTTTCCCTATAGACCTTAAAAATTTAAAATTATAGTAGCACTGTAGTTGTTGATGCCTGCTGGCTAAAGAATACGGCAAATTTATATTATTTTTTATGCTTTGGGCTACACGTTTAAAGTATAAATGCTTTGCCTCAAAACGCATTGACCATGAATTAGTTAATGGACCAAATTCAAGAATAAGTTGAGGATAATGTACAAGAAAGTGAAATTTAGGTTTAAGTTTAACAGTTGGAAATATCTCTTTGAAAAGATTGTGATGATCTCTAATTAAGTCTGATAAATAAGATACATATAATAAATTTACTTTTGGTGCTAGTACAATATCTACTATTTCTTTTAACATTAAAAGAAGACACCATGCAGGTTCAGATTCAGGAACTTTTTGACCAATAAGTAATGGAAGAAATCTTAACAAGCACCACATACGTGCAGCAGTCATTTTAATACCCTTGTGAAAGGACTTTGAAATTTCTATTGGTTTGTTTGCAGCATCATGGAACCCAAATTTAGAATGTTTGATTTTATAATTTAATTGTGCTAGAGTTACATACTGTTTTAGTATAAAGTGATTTATGATCAGTCCTAATTCAACTGGAACAACCCCTTCCCGCAAATCATGCATTGCGTCTGCTGGTAGCATACAACTACAGTGAAAATATTTCAAAGAGTTAAAAGGAGAATCTGACTTTACACCGTAAACAGAAGCATATTTTTCATCCATTTTTACCAAAGACAGATGATGATTGTGCATATCTTTTGTACGACGTACAAATTTAGATTCTGTAAAGTTTGTTTGCATATATTGTTCTTTGGCCATACAAAAACGACAGCAACGTGAATTCCCTGAAAAATTGGCCCCCTACTTGATGAGCAGCTAAGTTATCCCCTAGTATAAAAAAAACCCACCCTTAACTTTGCAAGGCACACCGGATAAAGTTATTCCATCATTTTCTAATATTTTCAAATCTTTTATTAAAGGTTCGAGAACAACCTTAAAACCAAAAAATTTTAAATCTGAGGATTTACATAAAACAGCCAATTGTATATCTTTTACCAAAGAACGATATTTAGATGGAATGTTACCCAATGTAAAATAAAATGCAGCTAGTTTGTGTTTCGCTTGAGTGCCTCTTAATGGGTTGAAAACCATGAACTCGTCAAAATAAAGCAAAATTTGGATATTAGGAAAAGTCTGAAATACAGGATTATTCTTAAAAACGATTCCATCATGAATGTCTGCAAAAATATTCATATTTGCTGTTTCTGGTGTAGACATTACATAATCTAAAACTTCATTATTTTTACAAAATGCTTGAATTGTTTTTATTATTGGCACATATTCGTAACTTGAAACTGCATTAGATTTTAACATATATTGCACCGGCTCAATTAAATCAAAGTTTTCTCTCAAAACTTTTTCTGTGCATGCTGCGATTTCATAATATCAAAGACAGAATAGAAATTACTCATTGGAAAAATATTTGAAACTGATTCTAAGGCATTATCATTCACATTGTTTTTTTAGAGCTTCAACTATAGACTGTTTAGTTAAAGAAATTGCATCATTTTGAAGCTCAGAAATCCCATTTATTAAGTCACATATGGTTGAGTGGCTTAATAAACAAATTTCTTGCATTTTTAAAATAAATAATGCAAAATTTCTATTGTAGTTGGACATCTGTATAAAATTTTCATTAATATTTTCACTGGCATTTTCAACGTCATTGGGAAGAACAGGAGTTGACAATTGTAAAGAAGTTTTATTTTTGGAGGGTGATAAAATCTCAGGCTTAAAATCATTTAATGTATAACAAGAATGATACCTTGCTAAATGAGATGTAAAAGAAGAATAAACTGTATACGTCATCTGGCCATTCTTCACTGGGCATAAAATAGTGCCATGTGTTTTGAAATGTGAAATAAATTTACGTTTAAAGAATGATGCAAATCCACATGCCTTACAAGTTAATTTTTTGTTTTACTTTTACTTTTAAATTCTTCATGCTGATACAAGTGTTTTTTAAATGCAGAGAAAGTGCTGAGTGCTATAGGACAGCCATTCAAATCACAAACATACATGAAATTAGGATCATATCGGTGAAAATTTCTTATGTGTGATAAATACAAACAAATATAAGAAAGATTTTTACCACACTGCGTGCAACAAAACATGGCAATATAGAATAAAAACAGCAATTACATATTCTGATTACTGCTAATTTAACTACTTATAGCACCACAAACATACATGAAATTAAGATCACAGCTGTGAAAATTTATGTGTTATAAATATAAGAAAAACTTTTACCTCGCTGTGTGCAACAAAACATGGCAATATAGAAACTACGGTTACAATATTATGATTATTACTAAGTAAAATTTCTAATTTACTTCTAATTTACAGTCTATGGTGAAGTGTAATTACTTTGTGTGGTACTGTACCACAATCAATTTTAAGAAAATACTTTTGTAAAATAATAAGTGTACATGCTATTTGCTTCGGGTAACTTATATTAACTGTGCAATATAATGAAAGTAGTAGTCCAACTGCTGTTATAAAATCATTCGCCTTGAACAACAATTCATTTTCTGCAATTACGTAGAAATTTTCTTCTGTGACAGCTCACAGGGAAATGATCTTTGGTGCAACAGATTTAAATGTATGTTCAAAATCATCAGGAATCTAGAAATAAATAGATGAATAAATAAACAAACTATAATAATTGAAGAAGTCTCTCCCTATTCCTTATAATCACAAAACATATACATAAAATGTATTCAAAGATGCTAATTATGTTTTTGAATATATACTTTTCTAGTTTAATGTAACTTTTTTACTCACTGGTTACTAGACCATACATAGATTTTATTTTAAACTGGCCAGTTTTTAAGCACTGCCCAGTAGGACTTGGCGATGTAGACATTTCTTAAATCGATTTATCATCCATCTTAAATCACGATTTTGCGTTAAATTGCGATTTAACACCAAATTTACCTTTAGAATATGGCAGCCATCTTTTTTTCATTTATAGCGACAAAATAAGGTCTTTATCTACCCCCCCTTTCTGTACTAGCTTACTGCCTAGAGCGGGCGGCGGCGACACAAATGACTACGTCATCGAGTTACGGGATGAAATCATGATGTAGGGCAAGATTATTAGGTGTAGATTAAGGGATGACTGGTCTGCCTCGGCATTTCTTGGTGTGATAAGAGTAACAGCGGGCGCCAACTCGCCATTTTGGCGTCACTTTCACGTCGTCGAGTTACGGGATGAAATTGGTGCCAAATTAAAGCTAAGATAAAGTATTTTAAGAATATTTCGGTCTGAATGCGTATATCCTGGTACAAACCCTCGGCAGACTGCAATTTATTGCAAAAATGACGTTATAATGTAAAATTCGATATGACCACGTCATCAGTTACGGGATGAAATTGGTGCCAAATTAAAGGAAAAATAAAGGAGTTTAAGAATATTTCGGTCTGTATGGGCATATCCAGGCACAAAACTTCAGCGGACTGAAATATATAACAAATTATGCTTCTCAATGTACAATACAAAATCTAAAGACATATTTTACATTACTTTACTTCACAATCGACTTTCACGCTAATTTGTTGATTTGGGAAAAGATTCTTATTAGTAAGCGAGAAAACGACCGATTTATTATATTTTTGCACCAATTTCATCCCGTAACTCGATGACGTGAAAGTGATGCCAAAATGGCGAGTTAGCGCCAGCTGTTACTCATATCGTACAAAGAAATGCCGAGGCAGATCAGTCATTTCTTACTCACACCTAACAATCTTGTCCTACATCATGATTTCATCCCGTAACTCGATGACGTAGTCATATTGAATTTTACGTTATAACGTCATTTTTTGTTATAAATTTCAGTCTGCCGAGGGTTTGTACCAGGATATGCGCAGGCAGACCGAAATATTCTTAAAATACTTTATTTCACCTTTAATTTGGCACCAATTTAATCCCGTAACTCGATGACGTGAAAGTGACGCTAAAATGGCGAGTTGGCGCCCGCTGTTACTCATATCGTACCAAGAAATGCCGAGGCAGACCAGTCATTCCTTAATCTACACCTAATAATCTTGTCCTACATCATGATTTCATCCTGTAACTCGATGATGTAGTCATTTGTGTCGCCGCCGCCCGCTGTAACATTTTATAGTATATTTTATATTATATTTATGCAACTAAATTTAGTTATTATGTTAATTTACTTATTTTGTAAAAAGTTTGAGTAGTGGTAAAAGAAAATGACGTCATAGGGCGGCAAAATAAGGCTCGCCTCAGGCGGTGAAATGTCTAGCGCCGGCCCTGCCGTCGTTGAGGCTGGAACTCCTGTGGTTTCATGTCAGCGGGCTTGTTAAACCATATTACTTTCAATTCACGACAACATCAGAATGCCATTTAACCAGGTTATTTTTAAAATCAGAGTAGATAATGGACGCCATATTGAATAATGGCCTCCGCCGTTGAGTTAGAGGCTCGTGTGGTTTCCTGTCAAAGGACTTGTTAAATCATACTCATAGATTTTTTGGATTCACCACAGCATCAGAATGACATTCATCCATTTTTTTCGAAACCAAAGTAGCGAATGGGCGTGATATTGGAAAATGGCCTCCGCCGTTGAGCCAGGGGCTCATGTGTTTTCACGTCAGTGGACTTTTAAACCATATATTTTTGGATTCACCACAATATCAGCCACAACATTACATTTATCCATGATATTTTCAAAAACATAGTAACTAATGGACGCCATATTAGAAGATTCTGCCGATAAGCACGGTGATAGGAAAGATTTTCTTAGTTTTAAATGCTGCTAAATTAATAGAGCAATTAAAGAGATAATAACTAAAGACACACAGGAATGAAAGCAACAACAAAGTTCAGCCAAAGACCTGCTGCAGTTAAGAGATATTTTTGATACCAGGGCAGAATTTCTTCTCATTGTTCATAAAAGAACCAAAATCAGTTCCTCAGAAAAAATCTGTTCTGGATCCAGATCAGTCTTTGAGCAAGATCCAGAAGGACGAACATAATATCGCATATTTACAGAACATGGTTATCAATGAATAGGCAAATATAGACAGGGTAATAGAATAAACTAGAGCAATTACAAATCTAGAAATTGACGAAGAGTGATCAAAGTTCATGAAGTGGGTGAAGAAACTTACCAAACCTTTAAGAGAAAATATCTGTCTGAAGACTCAAAGGCAGAAGGATTTTTCAGGCTTCTAAAGATAACGAATCTAAACACATTTTCTGACTTGAAGAAGAAAGAGAATTCAAAGTTAAATAAATCAGAGTTTATTGCTAAGAGAAAATGATATCTGTTTGCTCAGATGACAATCATTGCAGAGCGAAGAAATTTGGATATAAGAACTGTCTATTCCTACCATCTAAGGCTTCTGTAATCCTTAAGAATACTTGATCGTTTAATGTGAAAATGTGAAAATCTGAAAAATCAAACTGATGGATCTTATGACAAAATGCAACTGTAGAAAAAATGCAAATGATGGTGTTGTTAATATAAATGACAGAATGTGCTTTATTCAAAGCTACCATAGGAGCTACAATCATTTGGACAACTATAAAAAAATTGTTTTCTAAAATAATGCAAGATTATACATTAGGGTCGGCCGAAAAAAACTTTTTTTTCGATTTTCAATCATGGCGGGTGCGGAAAAGTGGCCACTGTTGGCACTAAATTCACACAAAAAATTTGATATTTTTTGGACTTTTCCTTACCCTGCCGCAAATGGCTTGAAAATTTGCAAAAATGCTGATTTTTTAACTTTTTTAGCTAAGAAGTTAAAAATGTTAAATTAAATTTATTTTGGTTGTATTTACTTGAAAAAGCATCTTTAACGTACTAAATGCTTAAATAAGTTGTCATAATGCATTATTTAATTGCTAAGCGTTTTTTTAAATAAGTCGATTTTCATAGCTTTTTCATGTATAACAGGCAAAATATGTATTGGTTTGAATCGTTTGTTAGTTTCTCTCATATTTATGTTCCTTCGTTTTTAAATTTTTTCTATGCGTCAAAGATAATACATTTGAGCAGCGGACAGCAGTATAACTCAAAACAAAGCTGGAAAATAAGGGGGTGAAACAGGACTCTAAGCGTGCGCAATGCCTCATCGTAATGTTGAGGGAGTGAAGGAAGATATAAAAGAGAAGAGAAAATTGCGATAAGTGATTGTTATTATTTTACCATGCTCAAAATCTGCGAAATTTGTTCAGTGTGGATGTGAAACCTTTTCCTAGAGAGATTCAGTTCTTTTTGGATCGTTTGACGTACCATTACAGTGTTTTGTGGGTTTATTACGACGAGCTTAAAAAAGTCTACTATGAAGGTCCATGGCAATGTAAAAGACACGCGACAGAATGAAAAGTATTCTTTTTTGGCACCATGCTTGTTGAAGGACTTGCAATTGCCAACTTATACTGATATCATACGCCACTACTACTGGTTGTGAAGCGATATGGTAGAAAATAAAAAAAAACAATATTAGTCAATAATGATGTTATTAAAATGGTAGATGAAAAATTTACCGAAATCTGAATAAAAGCCAGCGTTTTCCCAACGATGAGTTTACAAAAAGATTAAAAACTATTAAAAGAAGTGTAGATCATTGGAGAAATCTTGAAATCGTATGGGCTTGAAAGTAAAGACAACCCGCGAAGTATTTGTACAAAATGGTGAAACGTTTTAGTAGTTTTTAATCTTTTTGTAAATTGATCATTGGGAAAACACTAGTACGGAAACTTTTTTTCAGATTTCCGTAATTTTTTCACCTGCCATTAAACTATTATTCTAAACTATTACTATTATAAGAAGTGTAGATCATTGGGGAAATCCTGTAATCGTATGGGCTTGAAAGTAAAGACAACCCGCGAAGTATTTGTACAAAATGGTGAAACGTTTTAGTAGTTTTTAATCTTTTTTGTAAATTGATCGTTGGGTATGGAAGGTATTATCACTGGTATGGAAGCTTTTTTTTTCAGAAGCTTTTTATCAATGGTAACTTTTTCACCTATCATTTTAATAACATCATCTACTGACTAACTTTGGATTTCTCGATTTGCTGCCATATCGCTTCGCAACCAGTAGTAGTGCCGCATGATATTAGTATAAGTTGGCAATTGCAATTCTTTCAATAAGCGAGGGTAGGTGCCCCAAAAAGGATATTTTTTTATGCTGTTGCGTGTCTTTTACATTGCCATGGACCTTCATACTATCCATTTCCAAGCTCGTCGTAATAAAACGCACAAAACACTGTAATGGTACGTCAAATGATACAAAAAGTACCGAATCTCTCTAGGAAAAGGTTTCACGTCCACACTGAACATATGTCGCGGGTTTTGAGCAAAGTAAAATAATAACAATTCCTTATCGCAATTTTCTCTTCTATTTCCTCCTTAAATCCCTCAACATTACGATGAAGCATTGCGTATTCTTTGAGTCCTACTTCACTTCTTCTCACCTTTCAGCTTTGTTTTTGAGTTATATTGCTGTCCGCTGCCCACATATATGACCTTTGACACATAGAAAAAATTTAAAGATCAAGAAACATAAATAAGAGAGAAATTAACGAACGATTCAAACCAATACATATTTTGCCTGTTATACATGAAAAAGCTATGAAAATCGGCTTATTTAAAATACACTTAGCAATTAAATAATGCATTATCAGAACTTATTTAAGCATTCGGTACGTTAAAGCTGCCTTTTCAAGTAAATACAACCAAAATAAATTTAATTTAACATTTTTAACTTTTTAGCTAAAAAAGTTAAAAAACTCAGCATCTTTGCAAATTGTCAAGTCATTTGCGGCAGGGTAAGGAAAAGTTCAAAAAATCTCAAATTTTTTGTGTGAACTGAGTGCCACCAGTGGCCACTTTTCCGCACCCGCCATAATCAAAAATTGAAAAAAGTTTCTTTCGGCCCACTCTATTATACATCCTCTCAAAGGGCAGATGTTCTATTTGATACATACAGGCAGTTGTCAATAAAAAAGAAATGAACGAAAAACATGAACTGTTGATGATATTATAGTTATATACTCCTGGACAAACAGTACGAAAATGGAAGCAGATTTTATCTGATGAGGCGAACAATAGATAACTTATGCATTTCATATGTCAAAAATTTCAGAATGAACATTATCAGAAATAGTTGAATACACAAGTGTTGTAAGTTATGCACGGAAAAAAATGTTATACATTCACGAAACAACTAGTTGAAGAATTCAGTAAATTGACCTGCATCCAAGAAAAGGTGTAGTCAACTTATATCTCGTGCACACCATGCTTTGGCGTCTGGAATTTTGAAATATTATTATTATCTCTACTCTGTTTTCTTTAGAAACTGATAAGAAAACCTGGGAAGGATGAATATTTGCGTAATTTGGATCCAAAGACAGGATAAAGAAAGGTACGACAATTTGAGTAAAATGCATGGGCTTCTAGATAAAGAGATATGTAAGCATTACTTAAAATGCATTCACCGACAGGTGCGATGCAATACGCCCTTTTGTGTCAAGCGAAAATGAGTAATCAGAACACATAATTTCGAGACTCACTTAAGGCGTTTGATACTGAAGCTAAATTATCAGAGGAAGCAAAGAAACAGCTGAGTCGTAAGTTTGACATTTCTATTATGGAAAGACAAAATACTCAGCAACTAAGGAATTGCGCTATATTCTAAATATATTTTTTGTAAAACAAGGAATCTGTGGAGTTACATTGTTTTCAGCCATGTAATAACACATTCTTCCTATAGGCAATACGAGCCAACTACCACATTCTTGTTCGGAAGAAGTGTATACAGGCTGATCTTAATCTTCCATCCCCAAATAAATATGGTTGGATTTTTGCAAAACATAGTGAAAGAAAAGACTGTATAGAGATTCAGTGTAATGGCAGACCTCTTGCTCCTGAAGCTGTTTTGGAACTGGTGTCATATTCTTGTTCAAGAACAAGTCCCGCACTATCATGTGTATTTTATTCAGTAACCCCATGTACAAACATATGCAGAACATACAACTGTTCTCTGACGATTGAAGTTATTTGGATACAGGAATGTGAACCAGTCATGATAGAAGCGCAGAAAACTAAGATTTCTGTTATTTATTAACACGTTCGAGACCAGCATCTTTTACAAGAATTTTATTCAATTGTCACCACTTTTTTCAAACAATAAAATTTTGTTTAGCATCAAGAAAATATCTTAATTAAATAAGGAAAATTTTACTTTTTTTAATGGTATCAAAAACAAGCGATGGAAGAACTTTTTGAAGTTTTATATATGCATCCGTGGCCCCGAAAGGATTAATTCTTAACAGGCTAAGTACAATAGTTTTACAAGTACTACTGTTTTTCTTGAATTAACTTATCTTATTTTCTTATCTAGTCTTATCTAGTTATCTTATTGTCTTATCTAGATGAAAATAATATGCATAAAAATGCAAAACAAGATTTCGCTTTCCTTTCATCGCAAATGTCTTTTGTTCGGTTTATCGAATTGAAAATGTTAATAATCAAATATGTAATTTGTATAACGTTATTTGTTCAATAATATTTGTTCTCTTCATTTTTTTCATTGAAATTTAATTATGTGGTGATGGTAAAAAAAAATAAAAAATCATTTGTGCGATAGATGTGCGATAGATGGCGCTCATCTTTTCAATATGGCGTCTATAAACTACCACAAATTTAATAGTATCATTATAAAATGAACTCCTTGGACTATTGTGAATCCAAAAAGGTACATATTATCAAGTCCCCAGAGATGAAACCAAAAACCCTAATTTTGGCTTCTGGCTCAACGACTATATTGGGTTTCTTTAAAAAGAGAAATGAAATCGATAATGAATCGTCGATAGGTGAAGAATGCAGCACGACACAGAACAGTATATACACAAATGTATAAACATAATTCAATTTATAAAAAAACACACACACACACACACAAATAAACGACATTCTTAAACTGACTGAAGATATTGTTTTGTTTGTGTGTATCTAAATTAATTTCTATTGCAGAAGTAATTATAATCAAAGCTAAAACGGTGATTTTTACTCCAACTCGAACAAGCATTCATTTTGTTGCCCTTCTATCCTTCTGTCCAATATGAACTGATAAGGAGAAACTTTCAATTCAATGCTTTAATCCAATTTTATTATTATGTATTTTATTCGATAAACTGATTTATCTTTTGTGTCACGTTATTCGAAATTTAAGTAAAATTTACGCGAATGATTTCATTGCGTCAAAATTATCCATTTGCATATATTTCAGCTAGACATTGGATACAATGGCACAAAGGAACAATTCGCAAATTTTACTTACAATTTTGAATACCGTGACACAAAGATAGATGAATTCTCGTGTAATATTTTTGCATTTAACTTTCAAAACTCATAGAATACGTGTTCCTCCTCTGTACCCTATTCAGGTAAGATATTCAAAAATCATACTGCGCATCGTTGGTTACATAATATGTATTCATTTCTCCTTGTTTTAATGATACAATTAACTTCTCTTCATCATAAATTTTTAAACGTTTATCTTTTGTAACCTATAGGTGTGCTGCACTTAGGTTTACCAAAAAATCACATCAAAATATTTTACAGTTTTTTTTCTTTTTTTGAGAAAAATAAAAGCGGTTGTTTTCTCATTCACTCTCATTTAATGCATTCTCATTAAATAATAATAATAATATCAGTGTTTATGGCAATATCCATTCAATATAAATTACAGTAATGATGTATAGAATTATAAAAAAATTAAGAAAACTTTGCGAACACAGTCAAACTTTGCATATAACTACCAAAACTGACTGACTAAAAAAACAAAGGATTTCACAACAGACTATCGCATCTCAGTTGACCGTGGATTCTTTTTTTAGCCTCCAACGGAGCGTATCCGTGCTTGTCGGCATGCATAGGTGAGGGTTCGAATGTATAAAAATATAGACAAATATTCGGTCTTTCACGTACATGTTTGTAGAGTTGTAAAAAACCCACAGTTTTTGAGGGACGGGAATAAACCCGGAATTTTGGGGAATATTGGAAATTTTGTAGAAGTTTTGAAAGTAAACAAAACCAGTCATTTTTCAACTTGAAATTTTCATTTTAAGTCATCATTGCTCATTATTCTGAGAAATTTAAATGTATTTTTTAATAATTAACAAGACTTATTATTTTAACACTTTGCAGCTTTTTAAATTCCTAAAATTCATCAGCTTTGCAACAATGGTGATTTAGTGAATGAAGATTTCAATTATTCTCTTAAAATTTTAAATTGTTTACTTTCTGTTACCTGGCATATCCAACATATATTCTTTAATTTTTCTGTATATGTTGAATCTGAGAACAAGGGTGATGTTTACATTTATAAATAAATCTGTCATTTCCCTTTCTAACTTATTAATATTTTAATCTATTAGTTTTCACTTAAACTCTACTGGTTTTGTTTACATTTCTTATTGTAAATATTTTCATGCACTCAATCAGTAAGTTTCATAATACACAAATATTTGTATAGACAGATTTACTATAGTTTTATACCCAGAACAACCTTGTGACGAAAGCATCAAAATCCTTTTCTACTTTAAAATTTTCAAAAACAAGGGCTTAAATATTAAATTTTTTTGCTGTTTTTTTCACTTGTTGCATTAATTGTATTGAAAGTATAAAAATGAATATCCATGGATGGATTTATATTTAAATAAGAATATTTAGAATCTCGTTACATGTCAATAATTTTTCAGTGTAACAAATGCTATTTGGATTGTAAAAAAAAAATCCTATTTCATCATAAAAAGATTCACTTTAACAAATTTTTCTGTATAGCGAATTTAATTAGTGCTTTCCAGAGACTCATTGTAATTAGATTTTAATGTATTTTGTTATTAAAGGCAGCTTTTAAAATCCCCTGCACAACAACACGAAATCCTGACGTATTTTTAAACATAAATGCACATAATTGGCTGGCCTATTGAAGCGATTCCTAATGAAAATGATTTTTCAATTCTTTGTTAAATAACTTATCCAATTATAAGCAATTGTAGTCACATGACAACACTTTTTTCCATTCTGCAGTGTCTTGTCTGGAATTTGGTTCAAAGTACTAATTTAGACAGTATTTTCTAAAAGATCACTTGCATTTATCAAAAAATGAAAATAGTCTTTCAATTACACAATTAATGAATTACAACACCTGCTCATATCTACTTTTATATAATTTAAAAAGAGGCGGCTTTTGTGGAGCAATTAAAATTATTCAAAATAAATTCCAAAATTATACAATATAGAACTTTTATAATCACATTTCCTAATCATATACATTTTAAAATATAAAATTTTATTTTTTAGGAAGAAATTAAACACTTACCTGTTGAATATTTGAGAGTGAAATCCATGCTAGAAATACGTTTAAATAAATTTTCATACCAGCATTTCTCAAAAAGAAATAAATGACAAAATACTACAAATTGTATTTATAATATATTTTAAATATTTTACAACTGAAATCATAATTTAAGTGTTACTATCATCTGAAATTTGAGATATACTGGTCTTTGTTTCCTGTTACCTGCATACATAGTGACTGTAAACATATACCAACTAAATATACAAAATGAAAAACTTTATTTAAATTCTTAACATTTTAAAATTGTATTAGTCACTTTCATAGTCATCAAGGGACAGTTGTTTTGATTTCAGAATAAGGCTTGATCTTACGGATACAAGTTTTGACACCCTCTCATTATTAAGTCTGTTGCGTGTCACTGTGTGGGTATGGGAAAAGGCTGAAAAAATTCTTTCAAGTGCGGCAGAAGAGGATGGAATACAAAATAATCGTAAAGTGAGTGAACATGAATCCATGAATCAAATTCTTCAATTGGTCACTCTAAAAATTCGCTTAATTCATCAGAAATCACAAAAGTTTGTAAATCGATCGAGAGAAAAATCTTTGAAATGTTGTGAAATTATCTATGAGTCACGAAAAAAATAACAAAATCTGTCAGTCAACAGTCGAGAAAAAAAATGCTAATCTTTGATCTTGTTTGGATCCGATTCTTAATCATCCACTAAACTTGTCAAATGGACGTTGGTTTAATGCCTAACCAATTATCCAGAATATATCCAACCTCAACCATTCTGGATAAATGATTCTGTATTGTACATATATTGAAGATGAGTTCACACTCTTTTTTTCAGAGCTTGAGCCTGATGACTTGAAATCAAAGTTCACCCACACTTAAAAAGTTTGTGTCATTAAAGCTTGATTCCAAAAAATATGCTGCAAAAATCATTTATAACATCTTTAATTGATTAAGGATTAATTTCTCATTTGAAAATCTCTTCTTACATAGAAATAAAACATTACCGTATGTTGTGTCGATATATTTGAAGAAAGCAGTAGACTGTATAATCACTTTTCACACAATTTAATAACACATTTCAAAAAATAAAATCCGCTGAGGGAACACAATGCACATATCGTTGAGATTCACAAACTCAACTATAAAGGTAAACATAAGAGAACAATAATATCCCTGCGCAGAGGGAAAAACACATATTATCCCTACGCAGAGGGAAAAGCACTGGGATAAAAAGCAGACGATTTTTTAATTAAACATACTCCCGGCCTTGAAAGCCGAAAGGGTTTCAAAAATTTACTCTATAGGTAATTTGCACAATTTAGTTATTGGCCTTTTTAATTCACTATTTTCAGTTTTCAGGGTAACTACACGAACCTTTTTATCAGATCCAGGATGAGTTTTGATCACTCTAGCTAATTTCCTCGTCTGGATATAAATCGCTTCAGACAAGCTAAAAAAGCCTGAGTAGATAAATCAGTCACTAATTCAATGTGAATTGCATGAGAAGAAAAACATATACATGTGGGATTAAAGAATAAAGTATCCAGCAATAAAAGATAATAAACTCAATGATTTAATGAACGTGATATCCAAAATGAGACTCGTGTGATGATGCGTGGAAGGAACGAGGTGTTCTATAAATTTCAGCAATGACGAGTTTGATGGATTTTTAATCGAAAGCTCAGGGAAGCTTATTTATAATGAATATTATTCAGTTCTACTGTTATTTTTGAATGCTACGTACATATTTTATGTCTATTAAACCTTTTTATCTTATCAAGAATATTAGTTTTACTTAAATCATAATTTAATCACTCAATATTCCCACAAGTTTTGGGGGCTCGTTGCCGAGATTTGAATGATTTCGCTGATTTATATTTGAATTTGAATTTCACGATGAAAGCTATTTTGTACTAAGAAGATCTAAGTCTAAGAAGTATGTTTTGTTTTTAGACTAAAACGTATTATAAAAAAAAGGAACTGTTTGTTATATGTGTAATGATTAGAAATTATCAGTAATCAAGCCTGCAAAATAGTGCACTATATTGTTTTGTTGAAGTGTAAACAAAAATTATAATGTCTGTTCTGAATAAAGCTAGAAAGGCGGACTTGTTAACATTGTGTGATGACCTAGGTATAGTTGTGCCTCAGAGTCCAAGAATCATTGATTTGATAAAGTTGGTGACTGAATCGAAGGATTATGAAGAAAATTTTGTAAAAGTTCGACTTGAAGTCATTGCCGCGGAGAGAATAGAAAAAGAAAGACTAGAAGCAGAAAAAGAAGAAAGAAGATTAGAAGCAGAAAAAGAAGAAAGAAGACTAGAGGCAGAAAAAGAAGAAAGACGATTAAGGCTGGAAGCAGAAAAAGAAGAAAAAAGACTAGAAGCAGAAAAAGAAGAAAAAAGACTAGAAGCAGAAAAAGAAGAAAAAAGACTAGAAGCAGAAAAAGAAGAAAGACGGTTACGGTTAGAAGCAGAAAGAAGATTAGAAGAAAAGAAGATGGAAATGGAGTACGAATTACGAAAAATTGAACTTCAAGGAAATATGATAAATACAAGTGACGGTTCGGCTGTAACTGGTACAGGAAGCAACTAGATTTGTCTAAATTAATGTCACACTTTGATGGGAAGGGTGATATTAGTATCTACTTAGCTCTATTCGAGAGACAGATTTCTAGGATGAATATAACAAAAGAGAATTGGTTCATGCACTTATTAAGTTTAATGCCGCTAGAAATTGCTAATGTTATAACTAGAGAACCAGAAACATTAACAAATAACTACGATTATGTAAAAAACTTGCTGCTCAAAAGATTCAAATTGACGCCAGAAGAGTTTAGGCAAAAATTAATGTCGCATAAGAAAGAAAACTCAGCCACTTGGCGCGATCTAGCATTTGAGTTAATTAATTATTTAGAAGAATGGATTACCGGTCGTGATGTGTCGAATTTTGAAGATTTAAAAGAATTAATACTGGTAGATCAAATCAAAAGAAGATTACCGATAGAAATGAAGGAACATTTCATCGATGATCTTCCAAAAATTAAAAGTGTTGATACATTAGTTTGTAAACTAGATGATTACGAAACAGCAAGGCGTAATATTAAAACCATGAATAGAAATTCACACCACTTTGAAGATAGGAAGTCAAAAATGCGCGAAAATAACAATTCAAAACCGTGGTTACCATCTCAACGTTATGATACTTTAAGAAAACAACAATTCGCAGATAACACAGCTAATAAAAATGAACCTTCTAATTTAAATGAAAGAAACAGGGCACAAATTAGATGTTTTAAATGTAACCGTCTTGGCCACGTAATATCCCAGTGTAAAAATGGGAATAATAGTCAAATAAATTATGACAGCCAAAATCGGAGCCAAAACCCGCGATTATCCAATCACAAAGAAGTGAATTGTGCATTAATCAAAGAAACAAACAGCGCTAAACCGGATCACATGTTAGACACCGATATTAACGGGAGCTAAAACCCGCGATTATCCAATCACAAGGAGATAAATTTTGCAGTAATCAAACAAACAAACAGCGCCAAGCCGGATCGCATGATAAATATTGATATTAACGGTGAAAAGACACAGATCTTTTTTGACACTGGAAGTGATATCAGTCTGGTCAGTTATGAATACTATACGAAAATTGGATCGCCAAGATTACGTTCAAATAATATTTCTTTGTCAGGCATAGAAAGAGTAGTTGTTTATCCTAAAGGATACTTTTCATATGAATTTAATATTGATGGTTTTCTAATCAAAGCAAATTTGTATGTGTTAGAATCTCTTTCATATGATATTTTATTGGGATATGATGTGATTAGCAAATTAAAATTGGCGATAGATGAGAACGGAATTAAGATCGTTGGCGAACGCAACAATATTGAAGTAGGTTACACTGAAGTTCAGAAGAATTCTGACATAAAATTGAATCATGCTGCCAGAAATAACAATGAAAAGAAAACGTCAACGTTAGATAATTCACGTGATGAAAATATTATAATTGTAAATGATAATAATGCAGGAGATAATTTCTTAATTAATTTAGCAAGCGTCATAGAAGATGATGAAATTGATTTAGATCACGTGAGAAATTTTAATATAAGAAAACAAATAAATGAATTATTAAAGGGATACAAGCCAAATAAATCAAAAGATACAGGATTACGGATGAATATAATTTTATCTGATGAAATTCCTGTTTGTCAACGGCCACGAAGATTTCCTTTTAAAGAGCAAGAAATAATCGAAAACCAGGTTGAGCAGTGGTTGAAAGACGGAATTATAAGGCGCAGTTTTTCAGATTACGCTGCACCGGTAGTTTTAGTTAAAAAGAAAGACAACTCGTATAGGTTTTCCATAGATTACCGTAAACTGAATAAGAAAATAATCAAAGATCGGTACCCATTATCTTTAATTGAAGATTTTTTAGATAAATTAGAGAGATCAAAAGTATTTACGACTCTCGATCTAAAGAATGGTTTTTTTCATGTTGAAATTGAGGAGAAAAGCAGGAAATACACCGCATTCGTGACACAAGAAGGGGAATATGAGTTTTTGAAGTGTCCATTTGGTTTATGTACATCAGGAAACCAGTCCCAAAGATATGTAAACACGGTGTTTAGAAAGTTATTACGTGACGGCACAGTAGTTATTTATATGGATGATTTTATTATTCCATCACAAACTGAAGAAGAAGGTTTAGAGAAATTGAAACAAGTACTTGAAGTTACAGCGGATTATGGGCTAGAGTTTCACTTCAAAAAATGCAAATTTTTAAGGAAAAAAATAGAATTTCTTGGTTATATAATTGAAAATGGGACGATACAGCCATCTGAATCGAAGACATCAGCTGTTTGGAATTTCCCTCAACCAAAAACGATAAAACAATTGCAATCATATTTAGGATTAACAGGTTATTTTCGTAAATTTATTCCGAACTATGCTCGAATAGCCAAACCATTGACTGATTTATTGCGTAAAAATGTCACATTTGAATTTGGCACAGAACAAATACAGGCGTTTAAAAAATTAAAATAAATATTATCGCAAAAACCAGTATTGCATTTATTTAAACAAGGATCAGCACTAGAATTACACACCGACGCCAGTAGCCATGGTTTCGGAGCAGTACTACTACAAAAAGCGGATGATGGAAAATTCCACCCTATACAATACATGAGCAAAAAGACAACCCCGCAACAAGAAAAATATTGTAGTTATGAATTGGAGGTATTGGCAATAATTGAAGCTCTTAAAAAATTCAGGAACTACTTACTTGGTACAAAATTCAAGATAGTAACTGATTGTGAAGCATTTCAGAAAACATTAAACAAAAAAGATTTGGCTCCAAAAGTCGCAAGATGGGCTTTATTCATGGAAGAATTTGATTATGAAATCACACATAGACCAGGGAATAAAATGAAACATGTAGATGCTTTGAGCAGAAATACTGTTTTAGTAATTACAAGATCACAGAGTGAGATGACAGCTAGAATAGCTATAGCACAGGAGAAAGATGAGCTCATAAAATCAATAAAATCTTTAGTTGAAAAAGGTGAAGGAAATGAATATCTTATCAAGAATAACGTGTTGTATAAGTTTGATAACGGAAGAGAGTTACTTGTAGTGCCTGAAGAAATGCAAAAAGAGATTATTCGTAAAACACACGATAAAGGGCATTTTGCTGCAGTCAAAACAGAAAAATTAGTAAAAAAAGAGTTCTTCATCCCTAACCTGAGAAAACAAGTTGAAACAGTGGTAGTAAATTGCATCGAATGTATTCTATTTAACAAGAAACGAGGCAAAGCCGAAGGTTTTCTAACGCCCATACCAAAAGAGAATATACCATTAAGCACATACCACATTGATCATATTGGACCGCTGCCATCAACAAACAAGAAATATCAGCATATATTCACAGTTGTAGATGCCTTTACTAAGTTCGTATGGTTTTATCCGGTGAAATCCACGACAGCTCAGGAAGTCATTGAAAAGTTATTATTGCAACAAACTGTGTTCGGGAATCCCAGCAAAATAATAACGGATCGGGGACCAGCGTTCAGATCAGATGAGTTTATAGAATACTGCAAACAGCAAGGGATAGAACACGGTAAAATTACTGCAGGAATGCCCAGGGGAAACGGACAGATTGAAAGAATTCATAGCATCCTGATTCCTGTACTAGCAAAGCTATGTGGGAATGAGCCCACAAAATGGTATAAATATGTGGCAGATGTGCAGAGAATTCTCAATAGTACAGTTACAAGAAGTACAAAATACAGCCCGTTTGAATTGATGATTGGCGTAAAAATGAAAAATAAAAATGACTTAAGGATTAAAGAAATACTAGAGGAAGAAGATATAAACCACATGATGATGGAACGGGAAAATGTAAGAGAAGAAGCGAGAAAAAATATTTTGAAAATACAAGAAGAAAATAGAAAACAATTTAACAAGAAGAGGAGGGAAGCCCAACAAATATAAATTAAATGATCTCGTGGCAATCCAAAGAACGCAGTACGGCACAGGTCTGAAATTAAAGGAAAAATTCCATGGACCTTATAAAGTTACTAAAGTAAAGTCAAATGATCGTTATGATGTAGAAAAAATTGGAGACCATGATGGTCCCAACAAGACCTCAACTGCTGCAGAATATATGAAGCCCTGGAGTAACGCATCTGCATAACGTGACATGTTTTTGTTTTATGTTTACCTGTTTTGTAAATGTAAATTTGTGTCTAAATTTTTATAAACAGCTGCCGAGGACGTCAGAAACGTCAGGATGACCGAGAATGTGGGATTAAAGAATAAAGTATCCAGCAATAAAAGATAATAAACTCAATGATTTAATGAACGTGATATCCAAAATGAGACTCGTGTGATGATGCGTGGAGGGAACGAGGTGTTCTATAGATTTCAGCAATGGCGAGTTTGATGGATTTTTAATCGAAAGCTCAGGGAAGCTTATTTATAATGAATATTATTCAGTTCTACTGTTATTTTTGAATGCTACGTACATATTTTATGTCTATTAAACCTTTTTATCTTATCAAGAATATTAGTTTTACTTAAATCATAATTTAATCACTCAATATTCCCACATAAATAATGAAATATAACACTTAAAAGATTTTGAACCTCTACCTTTTTTAAATTTACACAATATAGGTCCTGTAATAAGGAACGGACGGGTAGGTTGCACTCTAGTTGTAGGTAAATCAGCCATGATTTGTTTAGCTGTAGAAGCAGAAGCACGAGCACAGATTACACAATTTCTTACGAACTTTCTTACAGCACTTCGTCCACTTAAAATCCAAAATTTCTGTCTGATAACACACAATAATAGCTGAGGGGCAGCATGAAAATGAGATAAGTGAAAATATCTGATAATCAACACTGTCACTGGATGATTTTTTGGCAACAATATTGGATGGATTTGTTCTTGTGTGAGATTTGAATGACGAAGACGTCCTCCAACTCTGAGTATTCCTTCTATATCAAGGAATGGAGAAAGATTAATCAGTTTGCTATTGCGAGGTAAACACTTACCAGAAGTCATACACCGTAAAATACCGTTAATCCGACCCCCCCCCAAACGAAAAGAAAAATTGTACAATAGTTAAAGGAGGGCGCTTAAACGGGATTTTTTCGCAATAGTTCAACAAAATTTACAGGAATGAATCATCATGAAATGAATGAATCATGAACTTTTATACTTGAAAAAAAAATTTTTTTTTTAAACATAAATTTTGTCGAAAAAAGGAGAAATTAGTAAAAAAAAAGCCAAAACAAGCATGAAATCAATTAAAAATCTTGAAAAAACGCGCATTTCATCAAAGATTCACGATTCGTTCATTTCAAAATGATTGATCTCGCTCTCAATCGCCTTTGAGAATCGGGAGGGAGGGCGCTTTCTCGGGATTTTTTGAAAATTTCAAATTCTTTATAAAGTGGGGAGGGGGCGTTTGATCAGAAAGGGCGGATTAACGGTATTTTACGGTAATCCAAAATACGCACTCATGATCTTAAAAATATCTTTAAAATAGCAAACTTGTAACTAATACAATATCAAACGACTAGCAGAGATCTGCAAAAAGTCACAATTATTATTCATTTAAAATATCACTGTACAATGATGGTAGAACAATAAATGTTCTGTTTTCTTGCACTTGTGGAAAATAAAAAGAAAGCGGGGATAAACAAGGATTATCAATCTCACAGTTTTGGATTTAGAATATATGTCATCAATAAAGTGAAATTCTTCTTCAAATTGATTTTTAAAAGATTCTAATACTTACAAGGCAAAGGCGATTGTGAATTCCTGAAAAAAAAATGCCTGAAATTTTAGCGAGAAAGTTTTTTTTTTTGTTTTTGTTTTTTGTTTTTTGTTTTTAATGGATAGAAAACATAATTTATGAAACCGAAAGCCCAATCCTTCCATTATGATAAATATTAATTTTAATTATGTTTAACAATCATATATGAATAGTTTATTAAAATATCAATAGAAATGAAGGATAATCTGTATAACTTTCTATTTTGACTTACAGAATATTAATTTAATATGTTCAATATAAAGTACAAATTTTTAATTTTCTATGCAGATATAAGTTTTCTAAAATAAAAAATAAACAATTTAAAAGTGCATTAAAGTGGTTGCTATATCAGCTAAAATATATACGAATTGTATTAACCAACAGAATAATTCTGCTAATAGTAATTTAGATTCAGTATGTCATTTTTTATTATTTATTAGAATCAGAATGTAGGAATCTGAAATTTTGCCAAAAATACAAACTATTAAATTTTTTAAATATACAAATAAAAATATCCATTTTAATTAATGTTTAATCTTATTTCCATTTAAAGTTTGAAAAAAGTAATTATAACAATAAAAGTACTTAAAAAAATCGGAATCCAAAGTTCGGCCGAATAACCCGTAACCCCCAGCTAAATAACTTAGTTACATCCCTGGATTTTATACTTTATAATAAAAATTGTTAATAACCAAGCTAAAACCTATTACATGCTTTAATTTAAGGAATCTGTGTAGAATAAAAAAGGGAAATGATGTCTTGTCATTTCAATACAAAATTGGACGGAATACGGAATCAGAGAAAAGTAAACTAGTGTTGGGTAACTCATACATGAGGCACCTCATTTGTCCCATACACCCTGACAATTTGTCCCAACACCTCAGTTTTCAGATTTGAGGTACCTCAAAAATTTTGTCATGTTTGTTCATTTTGTCATGTTGTCTTTTTTGAAGCGGCGAGTCGTGAGAGCTGCTTCGTTTCAAAGGATTACTGGAATGGGTGTGTGTGTGTTCTGTTGACATTGTCTGTCGATGAAAGAGTCGAAATCCAACAGGGTTGCGGGCGCGGGCTACGTTTGAAGTTTGAAAAGGCTTAAGCTATGGAAAAGGGTGAAGAAAAGAATGTAGCAAGATAAAAAGCGAGACGAATTGGTTCTGATGGAAAGGAAAGAAGAGAGCTATTCTTTTCATTTTTTTCTTTTAATAATATCGAATACTTCCGAACTTGTGATTGTTATTATGTATATTTCATTTAAAATAGGAAAGGACTGACAATAACAAGAGTAGAAATAGAATCGGTTCCAGCCGTCCTTTTAAAAAGTTGTCACTGTCACGTCTTATTTTATGTGGGCGGGGGAGAGGGGGGTGCTAATTTAGAGGTCTGCTCTGCCCGGCCTGGTGTCACTTAAATGTCTTGTCCGTACAAAAATCAGTCAAAACAGACCCCACACGATCTGGCCCGGTTCAGTTAAAAAAAAAAAAAAATTCTTAACATATATTTAAGATTTCTTTAAAGAATACCGCATACATATCTGTGGGATAATTTTACATTATATTTTAAAGTTACGATGCGTACGCAAAGCTGAAAATATACAGTAGCAAAATTAATGATTACGATATTTAGAAATCCTAATATTCAAAAAAGCTTTCATTAGAAAATTAATTTAGTTAGAAAAGAAGTAGAAAAGGAGGGTTAAAAACATCACTACTTTTAAAGCTGCGTTATGAAAAATTGATTACTGAAAATATTTCTCTGTATTTATTAAAACTTCTCAAATCCAAAGGAGCTGCTTTCTAATACATTTCTAAATTCATTTCTTTTCGAAAACGCATAAGATTGGCTAGTGTTCTTATTCTTAAACTATGTAATCAAATGGCGTTATCCATTTTTTGATAAAGGTGTTACATCTTTGAGAAAAATACCATCAATTTTAGCGTTTTGAATCGAATTTCCGGTAGTGACAGCGCAGGAAAGGATAAAAACTAGTAACCACGTGATAAAAATATCTTGTATCTTAACAAATAATTTATTCATTAAAAAACGCTAAAGGATTCAAATTTGGTTAAAAAAATGTATGTACACGACATACACAAGATATATGTACGTACACGAGAGATTTATTTCACATTTCGACATAATCTCTCTTAAAATTTTGCCAATTCAAAGACAGTGCAAATAATATTTCTTTTCTAACGAAAAAATAATTTTCACCTGAATATTACAGAAAGGAAGTAAAGTTTTATTTCAAGCGTTATATCTAAAATCACTTTTTTAAAACTATTCCCTTATAGTATTGTTAAAAAATACCGGAAAGCAATAGCAAAGACTCTGCGTTGACTACGTTAATATTACATTAGATGATTTTTATATGGTTAAGTAATCTTTTTTCTTCAAACGCGAAAACAGTCATTCACAACATCTGATTTAGTCTTAAACTTTTTTCATATAGAAGAAAAGAATTAAAACCCGTTTACAAAGCGATCATCACTGTATTTGTTTAATTGTAATTCAATCTTCGCTTTTTTAAACCGATCAAATTAACTGATTTTTAGAGTGGGAAAGTGGGATTGACAAATATAACTTGTAGAGAACAACATAAATAAATAAATAAATAAATATAAAAAAAATAAAACTAACATCTATTTAAATCATTTACGTCAAAGCACACTGGAAATCTTAAAATTTCTTTTAAAACTTTTTTTGTAAACTTTTTATTATTTATTTACTTATTATTAGTATTTTGAGGGGGGATTAAATTGCTCTATTTATTATTTTGTTATAATTAAAAAAAACAATCAAGCACAACTTCCTGTTAAAGCGAAGGTTATTGAAAGATATCGTGTTGATTTCAGTGGTGTCTCGGGATTAGCAACCCGCCCCCCTTCGCCAAATCCACAGAAGTTCCTCCCTGTGAAAAGTGTCTGGATTCTACACTGGAAAGAGATCAAAGTTTTCTTTTTCACTAGATATAATAACAATAAGCATTTTCATTTTTATAAATGTGATTTTTCAGGTGAATAATAGCAAGTAAAAATATACATTATAAATTGCAGAAATTTTACGTGAATTTTCTTAAAAAATACTAAAATTCTTCACTAAGATTTCTCATTTCCAAAGTCTTGCTTTTTGCTTAGTATATGCTGAACAATTCAAGTTACGCATTTACTTTTACATTCTTTTTAGTCTAATTGTTTTCAAAAATAATTTAAATTTTTTACAAGTACATTGATTTATTTCTACATAGTATTGTTAGGGTTGTCCATAAATGATGTAAAACTTATTTCAATATTTTTTATCCCCTTCCCCCCCCGTTTGTTACAAAGTGTCACAGTTCAACATACCCCCAACCTCCCCCCTTGTCATATGTCAGACTTTATTGCTAAACATATACTTGCAATTCAGAAAAAAGCACTCCACACTCCAGGCATGACATCATTTGTAAATTTCCCCTTACCCCTCGCTTCTGTCCCAGCTCCCATTTGTAGTTCCTGGATTTTAACTCCTCACCACCTCACTCAATTGAAGCATGACATTGTCATGACGAAAGTGTTTCGGTTGTACCTCATACAAACGTCATGAATTTTCCGTGTCCTACCCAACACTAAAGTAAACAGAAGCAGAGTAAACATGTTCTGTATCTTCGCTTGGCTCGCTCAGAAGAGTTGAGTTGTTCTTGCAATTACAGTTAAGAATAAAACAATTGAAATCATTACAAAAATATTAAATAATAAATTAAATATTTCAATGTTTAAAACGTTTTAAAAACTCCCGGGATTTTTCAAAATTTCCCTCCCAAAAAACCCGGTTTATTCCCGGGAATAAACCCGGTTTTTTCCAGCCTTTGCAACTCTACATGTTTGGTATATGGTGTCATTCATCGATGAAAATCGATATTTTCCAATTTCCATCTTTCATCGTAACATATGTATATTGTAAATTTCGGAAAGTAGAAATATGTTAGTGTTATAAATGTTGTCAATAGCTAACATGTATACATATGTATGTATACTAGGGCTGGGCAATATACCGTAATATCGTTATATATCGATATTTCTTTAAGATCGGGGTAGCGATAGTGCGATTTCAATCCTTTTGACAGATCATTTCAAACGGTATTTAACTCTACTTCCGGAGTTTTGAAAATGACGGAGTTTCGGATCTACCGAATATCATTGCGAGAGCTGGTTACTTTTGCTAATACCATGCCGTTATAGACATTTTTGGATATTGGTTTAGTGCAGGTGTCACGTACATATCGGAATATGGTCGGAAAATCTTTTATTCTGATGTACTGCTTCATTCATTAGAGATCATCAAAAATTGAGTTCGTTAAGTCTGCTTAAAAATTCAGAAATGCATTTTTTTCGCATTGTAATAAAAAAATTAAATTTATAGTTTAATTAAATTATTTTTATTTAACATATTTATTATCTTATTGTTTTATGTACATTTTCTTGTTTCATTTGAATAATTTACAATGTTTAAGTTTCCAAAAGTTTGGAATAAAGTGCATTTTAAATCAGATCAGAAAAAAGAAAAAAAATGCATTTTTTAAAGCAATGCATAAAAATTTAAATTTATGTATTCCTTTAATATGCTAATTAACATATTGAATTTCTGTTTATCCCACATAATCAATACACACATACACATGTATCTATATATGTGTGTGTGTGCGTGTTTGTAGTATTTTATACAGAGGACTTTTACATTTACAACCCTATAATAGAATGACATTATAAATTAAAATATATTATATCGATGTATCGAAAATATCAATATTTGGTCAGCGATATATTACGATATTAAAATTCTGATATCGCCCAGCGCTAATGTATACATATTCTTATTTTGGTTTCAGATTAAAAAAAAATATTTTAACTTTCAAAACCGGTTCTGAAACTGAAACTATCATAATATAAAAAATATATGAGCAAAATCGAGAAAGTAAAACTAGCCCGGTTGTAGATCGTCCTAAACTAGCCTATGCAAAAAAAATCATGTAAAAACATTAAAATTTGAGCGAGATATTAGAAAAGAACGCTCCCATGGACTTTACATAATCATCCGGGTCTTTTTGCGTACTTTTTCTGTGACTATTGTGGGCTCTTAAAAGAGACGCATGGAATTTCCTATTTTTTGTTTCGTCATAGTGACTGTGACTCTTGTGTGACCTGAATGAGATGTTATATGGACTAGCTGTTATGCAGGGATAGTAATTATTGAAATTGTATTACTTCCTGTTAAATATTCGCGTGAAAATTATCGCTTGAAATCCCTCGTCCTTAAAAATTGTACACCAGTGTGTATGTGGTCTCCCACAATAAATATAACACAGGAGCCTAGCAAATTTTTATGCTGCATATCGCACACACAGCAATCTGTAACTTCCAATCCTAGCATGAAAATCCTTCACGTTCGATCTATAGTAGAATGGCTTATGACAATCTTTAATAATTTTTACATCTGAAATCATTTGGTAAAACAATACAACATCTGCAAATCTACATTACAAAAATGTTCTAGAGACTGTGAGTGTATGGTACACTTAACTCTTCAGGGTGGACTCCAAGATGTGAGCAATGGTTCATATAATGTTTGAGTCTGAGTTTTCCTCTCATAGTGACCATATCGTACAATGGTGTGTTCGGGATGCAGGAAGAGTTAGTTACGCACACTGGATTCTACTCCTGTTTTGCTTGTACCACATGCCATAACAGCACCATGTTGGTAATGTCAGCGTCTTTTTGAGACACTGGATAAATTTCTCATATAGCTTAGGCTATTTTCATACAAGAAATACTTGTTTGAATATCTAAATACTATGAACTAATGATCTGTGCTGAAATAACACTTTCCAGAGAAAATTTGTTCATATCACGCGCACAAAATATTTTCCAGCAAACTCAATTAAGAAATACTTGCTTAAACACTCTTACAATTGAATTTTTTTATTGCATATCTAACTAACAAAATTTCTCACCAGTATGAAGCAACATATGTTTGTTTAAAGTACTCTTACTTGAGAGTTTCTTGTTGCATACCTCACACATAAAAGGTTTTTCACCAGTATGAATTAACAGATGTTTTCTTAAACTGTCTTTTCGTGATAATTTTTTCTTGCATATCTCACACACAAAAGTTTTTTCACTAGTATGAACTAACACATGGCTACTTAAACTAGCTTTAAGAGAAAACTTCTTGTTGCATATTTGACACACAAAAGGCTTCTCTCCAGTATGAATTAAGAGGTGTGTACTTAGACTACTCTTTTGAGAAAATTCCTTGTTACATATCTCACACAGGAAAGGTTTTTCACCAGTATGAATTAAGAGGTGTCTGCTTAAGTGCAACTTCTGAGAGAATTTTTTGTTACATGTCTCACAGTTAAAAGGTTTCTTACCATAATGAATTAATAAATGAGTGCTTAAATTACTCTTATTTGAGAAATTCTTGTTGCATATTTCACAAACAAAAGGTTTCTCACCAGTATGAATTAACAGATGCTTTCTTAAATGATCCTTTAGAGAGAATTTCTTGTTGCATAACTCACACACTAAAGGTTTCTCACCAGTGTGAATTAGTAGATGCCTGTTTAAATCACACTTTGTAGAAAACGCTTTGTTGCATACATTACAAACAAACGATTTTCCTTGCTGTGAATCAGAAGCTATATTTCCGAAAACGTTTTTTAAAGATTTATTTTGCTGCATGTTTTGCACTTTAAAAACAGTTTTGTGTTAGATGATGTAGTCCATCTACATTCAGTGCTTTTTGCATCTGAAAAAGATACGAGTAACACAATCTACCACCTTTTGAAATTCCTACAAAAGAAATTAAGAAGAAAGTAATTTATTATTAAATATTAAATTAACGCAGAAAACTGTATTGAAATAGACTACCAGTTATTTGATGCTCACTGAACCAATCATGTGTCAAATTAATTTTCTAATTGCATAAGATTTAAATGATATCTAAAAATAGAATAATTAAAATAAACAATTACCACTATAAAATAAAAACTTATCATTAAGAAAATATCACAAATAAAAATCAATGATATTATTAAAGGAAAAATCGAATATTTATAAACAAAACATTTATAAATAAACGTATTTCTTAAAGATTTTATAAATAAAAAATAAAACCAACTTAAAAAGAAAATTTTACAATTTCATGTCATCTATGAAAAAAGATGCATTGTAAAGGCAATGAAGATAAGAGAATTTATATTTATTGCAAGAAAAATTATAATACCCAGAATTCTCCAAAATTTGAGAATCTTTTCAATGCAATATAAATGATTATTCGGGGAAACATTTCTCATTATAAATACAATTTATGTTATATTGCAATAATTTAACGATGTTTAAAGCTCTATAATATGGAATATAAGTAAAATTAAAATTTTCAAATACAGCTTTGGAATGCTTTGTTTTGTTTTGTATTTATTGTCGGCCAATTATCTTCATTATGGGATATAGGCCCTATGGGGTGGGATGCCTTCCGTGAGGGTCTTTCTGAGGGAACCTAACACGTATTTACGCAAGGCTCGAGGAAAACCACGGAAAACTCCGAACGGTTAGGCCGATGGTCGCGCTTGGGTTCGAACCCAGCACCTACCGTCTACCAGTTTGGAAGTCAGAACCTCTCGGCCACTGGTGGGGCCAGCTTTGGAATGCATTTTAGATGTGTTTATGAAAATTGGATTACAAAATGTGTGAAAGTTATCATTAAACAGATTTAAACTAGAGCATCTTATAACGCAGCCTGTAGAGTACAATAATAATGCTGATGTGAAAGAATTCCTGGCAATTCCAGCATTCGACTGTCTTTTTGTTGGGGTCTATAATTATCAATTTCAACACAAATTTTGAAAATGGATTTAAGTTCAATGATTTTTTAGAGTTGTTATTTCGCTCTAAATAAATTTGGAAAAGTGGAAGCGTGCGACCGTCTTTCCTGCTCGTCATCTGGGCCATCTTAATTACGCCATAACCATAATTTCTTAATTCGCTACTGATATTTTCCGTCTTACAAGATTTTGGATGACCTCTTATTACGTATTTAATTGGAGAAACAGAGTCAGGAACTACCCAAAATTCAAATTTGCGTTCTTTTAAATTTTGTCTTTGATTTCTATTCATTTGGGATTAATTTTAAGCAGTTTGCCTGCGACTTCTACTAAGAAATTTGGATCGCAATCTTTTTCAAGGTTCGAAGTAAAATCCGTAATTTCCGTAATATCCTTAACCATAATCAGTTTAGGAAATTTTGGTTTATTTTTTTATCACAGTTATTTTGCTTTTATTAGATTGTAGGACACAGCTTAAAATCTTGTGTATTGTATTGCAGAATCATAAAAAAATATTCAGAGCATACATTTAACAAAAACATAAGTATTATCTATTAAGGAATATACAGAGTAGGTGAGGGTAATGGTACACTTTCTGTAAATTTTGATTTATGTCGCATAAGTTTAGACCAATGTGTTTGTTAAACACATTGGTCTAAACTTATGCGACATATGATTAAAATATTATATTAGAACATTAGGACATGTCACCATCAATGAATATTCAGTCAAATTGTAATTTCATGAGAAATTGTAATTTTTAAAAAGCATTGTTAAGCGTATCTTTGTTCCGTCGGTTGGGGTAAACGTATGCAGTGAGCCTTTTTATACGCAGTGCATATTTTATCTTGTTTCTCTTAAAACGAATGAATCATGTAAAAGCATGGATAAATTTTACTAGTATTTATAGTTAAACTGAAAATTATAAGTTAAACCATGGAAAAAAGAAAAAAATAGCAGTATGCGAGATTTAAACTAGCAGTTAACAGGTAGGACAAAAATTGTTCCATAAATAATGCAAGCGGTCTCAGAGACTGCTTGATTGTAGATCGAATAAACTGACTGACTTATAAGACACTATTTTTGTGCTAAACTTTATGTTAAGTAGTGCTCTCGATTATACGTTTATACGAGTATACGTATAATGCGTATTATACGAAATACGAATTTGCTAAACGAATAATACGGCATAGGCGGTTATACGTATTACGCAAAACAGCATATACGTTGCATCGTATATACGTATCTTATCCAAGCGGTTAAACGTATAAACATTTAAACGTTTTTCTTTCAAGGTTTCAATGCTTTTCTGCGGATTAGAGACATTGAGAAATATCCGGTAGAGTATCCCCATCGCGATTCTTTGTTCAAAGAACTACGATGCGTTTACTTACTACTACTTGTTTTGCAGGTTCTTAAAAAAATCTGAATATGTTCCTCAGTTTAGATTTTTGTTTTTTTTCCAAAAAACTAAATTATTTATTATAAAATGTCTTACATTAGTTGTGGTAGAATCAAACTAGTCTTTGGAAGATCTGTGGCGCAGTACTTATTATTATTATTATTATTTTTATATTTTCTGGTATCTTTGCAAGAAGAAAGTATTGGATTTGGGAAAACTTTCGAAGGGTTTACACGTTTTATGGGTAAGAGAGTCCGAAAAACATGTTTTTACAAAATATCTGCCTGCGAGTTGGTGAGTTTGGGATTTTGTCTGTCTGTATGTGACATGGATTTTGTGGGTGCTCTATCTCAAGACCTAATACACAGAATTTAGAAACATATATATCAGAGAGACTGGGGCACATGTGAAAATGGGGCATATGAGAACATTCTCATTTTTCACTAGTTATTATATGTTTTTTTTATTTCAAAAAATTACCAAAGATGGTAGCACCTATAGACATATGGAAAAACATTGTTGGAGCTCTTCGACATTTTGTTTGTCCCCAGAAGCCAAAACACTGCTTACTGAACTCAAAAGTAAAATCTCCATTTTCTTAGTAATTTAATATTTTAACATGTACTATGGATACTAATAAATATTTATATTTTTTTCTAAAATTGAGAAATTTTAATGATTCGTTATTTTAATTCTTGTGGGATAAAATGTGGGGAGTGTGAGTCACTTATGAAGAATCTAGTTGGGGCAGATCTGAACACGTCATTAAAGTCTCCAATAATCATCCAGTTCTTCCACTTAACTTTGTGAAAATAATGCCAGCTCTATTATATATAATTTTATTGAAATAGAAGACATTTCTGTCATATAAAGTTGATTTTGTATAGAAACTTCTACAAACACATCTGTCAGCAAATACATAAAAAGCAACAAGCTCCTTTACATTCAATTGTAATTTAAATAAATTTAATGCTTTCTAAAATGCAATAAAAAGGTTTAACAACTTAGCAAATTTTTCTATTTCATTTGTTGCAAACTTGTAGTAATAGTTTACTTCCATTTCTAAAACAGCTATGTTATTTGGTGCTTTGAAAATAGATATATATTTTAAGCATATAAAATTTTTAAACTTATAACTACTCCATTATTGACCCCACCCCGTTTTTTTTAAAGCAAAAGGAATTAAATTTGGATGAAGCTTATAAACGGAAAATAATTTTTTATCCATGAGTTACAGGGAAATGCGGCAAATATAGGAATGAAAATCTTTGGCCGTTCGGTAGATTTCCGATAAATATTATCCAAATGCTCCCTCCTAAAATCTCCCTCCAACAAAAAGTCCTAAGCAAGATTTAAATTCTTTAATTATTTTCTGAAGTTTACTTCTTTATTTTTTTTTTTATTCCAACAATATTTTATCAATTATCTAAGTCTCCCCTCAAGTCTACTTATTTTTATTTCATAATATTTTTTTTAAACATACCACTCAGAAACTAAATAAACATACATATATTTTTCTTTATGGTGAATTTAACAGATAGTACAACTAATGATTATGATAACGTATGAAAAAGATAATAATAAACATGTCAAAAAATAGTTTTTCCTTGTGTTCACATGTTTCCCTTGTGTATTTATAACTGCCCTACACATATGAACATTTTTTTGAAATCATAAAACTCTTAAGAAAAGTAAGAAGAACTATAAAGGTAATTTGAAAGAAAAAATTACCTTGCATAAAAAAAGGTCTGTTTACTATATTGAATAGTTTTGCTTATAGAAATTAACCTAGTTATGAGAAAAAGGTATGTTAATCTGAGTTGTTCACATGTGTCCAGTGCTGTAATTGGGTGGGAACGAATGGGAACGCCGTTCCCAGAAATATTTGGTTTATTACGGTAAAAAAAAAATGTATCGCTTACGAGCATTTTTTTTAAAGTGAAACGATAATTTATGCTAGTTTTAAGAAAATCTGTTTTATTTATATGCATAAGCCGTGTAAGACCTGCCAAAAAATATTTTTGTCTTGAACATTATGTGAAATCTTGTTTGTGATCAGGAAGAAAATTAGCAATCGAAGCAGCTAGTCTCAAATTAGAGAGCACATGAGATAATGAGAAAACGTTTCTCATTATCAATGGAAACTTCTAGGATAGATGTGCCAGTAATGTATGCCATATGGGTTTATTTATGTTATTCCAATTTATTTTGATTCATAATGAAAGATAATACTATGAGATTGATTAAATATTGCTTTTAGATGGATACTATATAAATTCAATACTATAAAAACTAGAATGTAATAGTTCAATGAAAGGTGAGTTCCCAGAAATATTTTTTTCCAATTACACCACTGCATGTGTCCCAATCTTCCCTATATATTCAGGTAGTCCCTGATACAAATTTATGCTGATTAGTTTTGTGTGTAAATAGTTCAATAGGTGGCGCTATTATTCTGTCTTTGTACGATTTCTACAATAGTTCTATCTCGAGAATTAATGCACGGATTTTCATCAAACTACAGGAAAAAGGATAAAAGAAAATAACAAGAGGATAAATAAAATATAATAATATAGAGGATTTATAAATGAAAATAACAAGATGTTGGTTGGAATCCAGATAGATCTTTCACTGTTAGTGAAACGAGATTGGCCAATCAGGAGTCTGATCTTTTGTGAACTTTTTGCAAACTGTTTTAAAAAATATACGCTTTTTATTGCGCGATCTCATATGTATAAGACAAACTATGCGGATTCCTGTCGTAACGCCACCGATTTCCGAATTATTCTCCATTCGGTGAGATAACATTGATGAAGTCCAATATTTAAATTAGATACGATGCATGGAATATACGCATACATTAAATATACGTATTCTTAAATACACGTTTAACTGATACGCCCTTACTCGTATCCGAATACGTTTAAACATATATTTTAAGGTATCCGTATAGCAGAAGAACGTATTATACGGATATACGTTTATCGTTTACACGTATATCTGCTATACGTATCTCATCGTGAGCACCAATGTTAAGACGCATTGTTATAATAAAAGCTCTCATTCACGAATGTTTAGTGATATAAGTTAAATTGTGAAAATTAAACATAGAGTGTGGCTGTGAGGCCAGGAGTTAAGGGTTATGAATTAAAACAAATTCATTTCATGAAATAAGAATATTGGGTTTTGAAAAGTAGATACGTATGTTCTACATAAAAAAATGAACTAGAAACATTAAACGGTAGTTAACTAGATTAGATTCTAAAATTTGAACAACCTCTGGTTCTAAGCTGTGTGGATTTGAGGGATTGTATTGTAATTTTATTTATGTTTATGAAAATAAGACTTGATGTTAGTTTTAATAGTGAATACTTTTATAATATATATAAATAATTGAAATTATTTTTATAAAAATTTTAGAGATGTCCCCTCCCTACCCAAAAACAGAAATTTAAATCTAGATTTATTAGAAAAATATGGCAGTGAAAAATGACAGGAATATTGACAGGAAATTTGACAGGATATTGCAGAATATGTCTAAATGTGTATCTCAGAAATATTTAAAATGTCGGGAAAAAGGGGGGGGGGATAAGCATCAACTATGTTATCAATAATGGAATAATTTACGAGCTGACTGAATATTAATAAAGTTTATCAGTCTCCAGATCCTCTTTATGCTAGATTATTTCTTTATATATATTTATGTGTTTTTACAGTACATATGTATATAAAGAAATCTGTAAGAATTTTATTTCTTTAGTTTTTCAAAAACATCCCTTTAATTTTTTTTTACTGAGAAAAGATAGCCAAATAAAAAGCTCATAAAAAATATTTAGCAAAATAAAATGGGTGACACATAAAAGAGCTTTTTATTTGGCTATCCTTCTTCTCAGTAAAAATTACAAAATAAAAGGGATGTCTCTTTGAAAAAAATTAAGCAACATGAAAATGTCCATTACAGGATATTCAAATTATATTCCAATTTTGTTCTGTAAAAACACCTCTTTAATTATTTATTTTATTGAGAAAAGATAGGTTAATTAGGAACTCATAAAAAAATATTTAGCAAAATAAAATGCACATCAAAAAATATTTTTTTGAAATTCATATATTAAATGTCAATCTTATATAGATATTCAAAAAGAAAATAAATGTATTTATTATAAAAAGAAAATAAAAATTGATATAACTTTATGAAATATATAATATAAAGAATATTCTTCCAAAAATTTTAACCATTTTAATTGTTTGGTAAAGAGTTATGAAGTATTTTGTGGAACCATACAGAAAATCAACTCTCTAAAAATGGACAAAGAAAAAGAAAAGTATCACATGTTCAGATGCTTATAATTTAAAATATTTTAATTGGATTCAATTAAAATTTCACATGGTAGCATCTAATATATGTATGTTTCCATGTAACAAGTTTCGTCAAAATCTGAGATGGTGGGTGACATTTCGTAAAATTGCTGAGTGATTTGAAATGGAATGACCCTTTACTCCAGGGCATGAAATTTCAGCTTAAAAAGTACTGGCCAGACTAAAATTTTTACTCGCCACTATTTTACTTCATTCAGACAACAACGTCAGCCCCCACACCTGCGCAGAAAATGAAATATTTATGGCAAATTTAATTTAAATTGACGATTGTTAGAAGGAGCCATCTGTTAAATCCAGAATATTTTACATTTATGAAAAATATGGGATATTTTTAAAATATTAACAGATGTAGTATAAAAAGCTTTCTATTGACTGAAAAAATACAGAAATTTATAAAACGAATTATATTTACTGCAAAAAGAAAAAAATAACATTAACTCAAAATAAACTAGCAGTAAGGTCAGTAGTTACAGAAATACATGCCAATGATAAGTTCCTGTACTATTAGTTCAGGTTTGTGTAGCGCTGTCTTTCTGCACTAAAATACCACTTATCAATTTCAGCTGTACGGTCAAACTCTGTCAGGGTGGGTCCATTAACAGAAATTCTGAGCAAATCATTCATTGTCTCAGTCTTCAGACAATTCCTGAATGCTGTCTTGAGGCTGTTGTGGCAGCTGAACCCTCTCTCCATAAAGCTGTGCTTTCTGGTAAAACAGCACAAAATATTAGGATCTGGAGCAAACAGGGGAATCTTGCTGAACATTTTCGGTGTAAACTTTCTCCAGCATCTCTTTCAATTCCAGTGATGGGGACATAAATTTAAATTCTACCCACTCTGTTAATACAATATCTATTTTTTTCATTAAAGAGATTTGGGTTCAAATACATAACGAGCTTTTTTATTTCTTCCATCCCAAGTTCAAGAATTTTTTCTATTGGAGTCCAACCCACAGTGTCAAAAATATGCAAACATGATAGCGCATGTAATGACATGGATTGCAGTCTTTCTGTAATGTATATCTTTGTATATTTAATTAATGTGCCTCTTAAAGTTTGAAATTATTTCTCCACATTTTCTATATTTGTCAGCTGCACATCCTTGATTTTCCCTGAAATGGGTAGTTGGTCTAAAAATTCTTGTTCGCTTAGTCCAACACTAGATTCGAGATCTGTTAGAACTGAGATGCAATGTTCAATTTTTATTTTCAAACATGAAATGAAAAATTCCTCGTTTCGTAATGACACACTTAGAGATAATTTCCGGTAGAAATCCAAGAAGAAATATAGAACTTTAAGAAATTTAAAATCCTTTAAACTTTTCAGCAAATACTTAGCTTTAGAACTGTCAGTGTCTTTTCAATGAGCCACTTGTTCGAGATGGCTTACAACAGTGTTCCAAGATTGTAAGAGAGCTTTTACTGCACTTTCTTTGCTGAATAACCATCTAATAGCGTGAATATCACTTAGTTTAAGAATTTCTTCTCCTAGAATTTCTGCTCTTTCTTTTAACATATGAAGTCTTTTAGCAGAGACATAGTAAAATTTAAAAATATTTCTATCAATTTAATCAAATGTTTTAAGATATTCAATTTCACCACATGCATCCAAAACAGCTAACTGCAAACGGTGTGCAAGGCAGTGAATTTTTATCAATTTAGGACAAATAGATTTCATTTTCATAGATAAACCTGATTTGTATCCAATCATATTTGGACCATCGTATCATCAACCATCAGTACCCAAACCTACAATATAACACCTATTTCTATATTCATTTAGACCTATAATCTTATCTAAAATCAGTTACTGCTGTGTAATAACTGGATGAAGTAGAATCTGGCAGCTCTATTAATCCTAATATGTCCTTTTTGATATGATTATCTTTTACATCCACGTATCGAACATATACATTTGATGCTGAACAAATGATCGATCTGTAGAATCATCAACTAGAATGCTGATATAGAGGTAGGGTGCACTTTTTTAAGTTTTCCCTTAAATCTAACATTAAAGTTTCAGCAATAAAATGGATAAAATACCTGCATTGTTTTTCATTGCCATACTGTGTTAAAACATCCACATTTAATTTCTTAGCCAAACACAAAAGATGTACAAAGTCTTTAAACAGTTTTTCATGTTTTGCAACGTAGTACGCCACATTGAATATATTTTTCAAATGATTAAACATATGTTGGTCTATTTTCTTCAGACATTTTGCCATTGGTGTTTCTGATGGGTATGTTTTTGCCTTTACAATGGCAACATTTTCACAGTGAACTTTGCTTTGGTTGTAAAAAACAAATGACTCTTTTTAAACGGCCCAGAAAAGCCATTTACCCACTTTTTATCGACATTACTGGATGGCAACTGCTAGCCAATTTCGCATTTTGCAACCCTACTTTTATCATCATATAAAAGCCATTTAAAATGACTTCGCTACTCTTTGTTGATTATCCTTTAACTGGAAGTGGTGACTTGAAATCACTGCCACATTTCCTTTTAGCAGAACTTGAAAAGGGGATTATTGATACTATCAAATTCATTCTCATTTTACTTAATTTGAGTTTTCACATGTTCACTTTCAACATTTTGATCGCATCTTTATCACATTTCTCGTCTGATGTATTACTTTTAGTAAAAAAGGACTCTGTATTATTCCTTTGTCTTTTCCTCATGGCATTAATAATAATAATAATAATAATAATAACACCACTTTAATTACTGCCAACTACCACAGAACAAGAAAAATGCTAAATCGAAAGAAACAAAAAATTTGAGAGACAACATATATTTTTTACTGTATAAAATACAGACAGGGGAATTTCATTCCTCCATAAGAAAGACGACGAAATAGGCGACAGAGCATTTTTACTTCTTTTGGAAAATAAATACCATCGCTTTATTTTCAAATACTTCTGTGCATCGCTGTGCATAGTTTGATTTGAAGCACAACATTTTAAAAGATGAAACTTACTCGCCAGCTTTAAATATTTACTCGCCAAAGGCGAGCTGGCGAGTGGAAATTTCGCGCCCTGGTTTACTCTATTGAGTGTAACCAGTGATAACGCATTATCATTGAGTACTTGTAATATCTTACATTAATAAAAGAAAGTATGCTATAAAATTATGCTTAAATAATGTACATGTTCATGGAATTGAATGGCATGTGCCCCATACAGGAGATTTAATAAGTTCAATTATTTCAATTAAGTTTCATTAAAATCAAAAAGGTGAATGAAAAAAAATCAAAACATATGGTTTGTTTTTAGTTTAAAAAACAATGTACTTATTTTCTGATTGTTTTCGTATCTTCTCTTAATTAGCATTCTAATACATATTTTCAATTTTATTGTTAATTACTTTAATGGCTAGCAGTATATTTTTCATATGATAATTGAAATGGTGAAATAAACCCGGGAAATAGTAAACCTGATTGTAATCACATGAATTTTTATTCACATTGCTAACAAGGCTGTAAAATCCAACAGAGTGAAAAAGCAATAAACAGGGAAATTTTCACTTACTTGGTTCTATGCATTATTAGCAATGTGAATAAAAATTTTACATATTTGAATTTAGATGCAAATCTTTTATCTTTTTTTTAAATAAACTTTTTAAATTTATATTTAGAGCAAAGTAGTGTTAAATGTTTATTTCGAAACTATGAATGAGTTTCCTAGAAATGTCAAACTGTTCATACACCTGCCACAGATGATTTCGTAATCAGTCAAAGTTCTATAGTCCACACAAGTTCAGGCCAAATGTTATGTGGATTATGGAATATTGCAGATTATAGAGTATAATGGATTACATATCATTTTATTATTCCTAGACAGCATTTTAGGTACTTACATATTAACGCCACCACAGTTATCTTTGGGATTCCTTGTTGCTTTGTTTTTTGTTAGTTTTTGATGCCATATTTTAGTGTTTTAGTGCTTTTTTAGTGCATATTTTTCTCATTTTTGACGCCATTACTTTTGAGCATATGCAAACACAAGATTGCTCTTTATTGGCATATTAGTGGATGTTCTGCTGCAGTGGCATTAATACGTAAGTATCGCATTTTAATTCTACAATAAGTATAATATACAAACATAAATATGAAATCTAATACAGTCAAAGTTCTATAATCCGCACAAGTTGGGGCCAAAGGTTATGCGGATTATGGAATATTGTGGATTATAGAGTATTACTGATTATATATCATTTGATTATTTCTAGACAGCATTCCTTTTCTTAAATCAGTATAATATGAAAAGATAAATATGAAATCTAATAATTAACTTGATATGCTATCTCAAAAAATTATTTTAAAAGTTATTTTATAAAAAAATTAAGATATATGTGCATTTAAATAAAAATAATTACATGTGTTCCGTAATTCAGTTTGATTTTTACTGTTAATAAAATAAAAGAGTTATATTAAAGAAAAGTAGATGTTTTATTATGATTTTTTTGTTTTTGTTTTATTATAATTTGTTTAAAAATAATTTCTGGGTCACAAATTTGTAAATTTTCTGAACTGTTTATTTCATTGTTTACATCCGTAAAATAACGCGAATTATAGAAAATTGCAGATTATCGATCCTTGACTGTAATTAATTTAATAGGCCATCTTAAAAAATGCCTTTTTAAAGCTATTTTATTTTTAAATAATGGATTTATATAGATATGCATTTAACTAAAAAGGATTACATACGTTATGTAATACAGTTTGTTTTTTACTATTCATAAAATAAGAGAGTTATATTTAAAAAAAGTAAGGTCATTTATTATGATTTTTTACAATTTTTTTATTATTTGTTTAAAAAAAATCCTTTTTGAATCAGGAATTCATAAATTTTCTTAACTGTTTGTTTCACTGTTTACATTCATAAAGAAACTCAAATTATAGAAAACTGCCAATTATCGATCCTTGACTGTATTTTTAAAATTTCACTCATCAACTTTTAACACATAAAATATTGAATTAGACATATATTTTACAAGTATTTTAAGAATTAAGCAAAAAAGAAAAAACTTTTAAAAAGAATAGTATTCAGAAAAAAGACGTTAAAAATATTAATTTCCCCAAAAGATATTTTAAATATACGAATGCATCAAATGTCGATAGACTTAACATTACAGAGGAGAATTCTAAAGCTGAGTGACCCACCTTTTTAATCTCTTGGATAGGGGAGAGGGGGGCACAGTGGGACAATTTTCACTTATTTTATAATAACTTTTTTCCATTTAATTAAAAGCCAATTTTAAATACAGGATAATATTTTGGCAACTTTCAGCTTTCATTGTAATTTTTTTCATAATTTATCATTATTTTATTCTTTAAAAAAAAATTAATTTTCAAAAGGTACTCAAGATGTCCCAGTGTGCCCCCTTGCGGGGCACAATGGGACAGGGAATGAGGTACAGTGGGACAATGAGTAAGCACATACATAATTAGTATACAGTCAAAGATCCATAATCCGTGCACCCATAATCCGCAATTTTCTATAATTCGCGTTTCTTTATGAATGTAAGCAATGAAATAAACAGTTAAGAAAATTTAAAAATTTGTGATCCAAAAGTTATTTTTTAAAACAAATTATAAAAAAAATGGAAAAAAATCATAATAAAACATTCATTTTTTGTTAATATAACTCTTTTATTTTATTACCAGTAAAAAATGGATTTGAGCATTACAAAAAATATGTAATTTATTTTATTTAAATGCACTTATATACAATTTTTTAAATAAAATAACTTTAAAAGGGCATTTTTTCAGATAACAAATTAAATTAATTATTATATTTCATATTTATCTTTTCATATTATACTGATTAAAGGATTAAAATGCTGTCTAGGAATAATAAAATGCTGTATAATCCATAATACTCTATAATCCACAAAATTCCATAATCTGCACAACCTTTGGACGCAGTGTGTGCAGATTATAGAACTTCGACTGTATAATGATGGTACATTTAATATTATTAAATACAAATTGTGATATCGAACACAGAAAATATGAAAGCAATTTTCAAATGAGAAAACTTTGAAATAGTTTTAATAATAGAACGCATTTAAGAGTTGAAAATTTTTTTGTAAAATAATGTTTGGTGAATTGAAAATAAACAACAAAATTGAAAGTAACATCAAATTAAACATTAGTTAGGAAAATGTTTTCAAACATTCGTTTTAACATGGAATAGCATTGGAAGGTTCTGCAATTCAAATTGAGTTGAAGTCTAAAAACCAACATGAAAACTTTAATTCAAATTAGGTAGTGTTTACTGTATCAATATTAAAACAGTTTATGTAGCACAAGCAGTTAAAATTAATTTTAACTGTACTATCAAAAAAGGTCTATTGTTTTCATTTTTATAATTTATTTTTGTGTTCAATTAAAGTTAACAGATTATTATTGTGTGGGTACTACTCTGTTATCCCATCGACCGATTTCGCCAAATTATACAAATCGCCAAACTAATACCCAAATTATACATATTGACGTAATTTTTATTTCAAATAATAAAAGAACAAATAATTAGTAGAATATTAATAAAAATACAAATAAAAAGTCAAAATATAAATCACTTAATGATGTTTTAAACACATGTATTGTATTTAATGTCATTGAATTGACATTCACAATCATCCATTATTGGCATTTAATCTTATAATTTGGCGATAGTATTTTGGTCGACGGGATAACAGAGTAGTACCAATGTGTGTTTAGAGACAAAAATATTCAAAATAATGTGTTTAATTAACACTTCATTAAAAAACATCTGACAGTAATAATATAATAGTAGCAATAGGTTAATAAACTGTTAAATGCATGTTTTAGATGTCATTGTCATTGAAAAAGAAATATTGTGTTTAAATAAAACTATATTAAAATCTCTTTACATGAATAATTGAATTTTAAATTTTCATATTCTAAAATTTATTTACATTTGGGATACAGTGAGAAATGTCCCACTGTACCCCCCATCAACGTGTCCCACTGTACCTCACAAGAAGCATTTTTAAATCAAAAGTAAAAAGTTGCATAAAATTTATTAATAGAATAAAGAACATTACATGCATGTAATTAAGAAACTTTAAATTAATGCATTGATATTGATTATTGGAAAATAATTTATTGCTGAAATCCAAAAAAGTAAAACTTGCTTGATTTTTCAAACAGTGGTAGTAAAAACAAAAATAGCTGCAACTTCCCTACAAGTTGAAATGTGACTGTGACTAGTTTCCACAGAGTTACCCTACAGGGTAACTAAATAATGACGTACTTTTCTAATTCTTGAGTATTTGAATTATAGGAAAAATGCCTATTGTCCCACTGTACCCTATGTCCCACTGTGCTCCCCTTTCCCCTATATCTGATCTGTAATGTTAAAATGATATTTTCAAATTTCTTGTTTAAATTTGAATGTTTTAAAAAAAAAACTGCATAATATAGCTAATTCAATATTAATGATGGCTATTTTTAACTTTTTCGATTTCTGTTGCAGATTATAAAAAAAAAAGTTACTTTCAATTTCGAAGCTAATTTTGCAATTGAAACTAACTTAAAAAAAAAAAAAATCTGCAACCAATTTCAAAACTCTGAAAAATCGTCAGATTAAAGTTGGAACTCAGTTATCATATGCAAAAAATAAAATAAAATAAATAATTTGATAATTTAAAAATAATCAAATTTACATGAGGAGTTTGAAAACAACCTGACTTTTAGATTAACATCATGCCGAGCCGTCCTTATGAAAGACTGCTTAAAGTGAGGCTTGGTGCATGAATTTTGTGAGGCTCTTTTCCTTTTGCACTCTTAACATAATCATATCAATAAAAAAAGAAAATCTTTCACCTATATACGTGTTCTGGGGAGCCAGGGTTTGACTCCCTTACTATTATAAAGGAATACCATTTATTTTTGCATTTGTTGGGGTAATTTCTGAAACTACAGAACGAAAGTAATGTAGTTAAATTGATGATTAAAGTTCCTCTTCCAACCTAGGGTATATTTTATGTCAAGAACAGTATATTTTCTAAATTAAAATCTGAAATTTATGCTAAAGATTTTCTATTATACCTTCTTCTTTTTATTAAAGAAAAAATACTTCATGTCCAAGTGCGAGGCCTCTCTAGGTAAGAGAGTACTCTGTGGTCTCTGCACCTCTCGCATACCCCTAAAGACAGCTCTGACATCGTGGAGTGGGTGCTTTGAAGTTAGTGAAGAGCCCTCTTAACTGCACATGTTTGTTTGTTTGCTTGTATGTATGTCGGCCAATTATCTACGCTGTGGGATATAGGCCCGAAGGGGTGGGGTGCCCTCCGTGGGGGTCTTTCTAAGGGAACCTAACCCGTATTTACGTAAGGTTCGAAGAAAACCACGGAAAACTCCGAACGGTTAGGCCGACGGTCGCGATTGGGTTCGAACCCAGCACCTACCGTCTACCAGTTTGAGGTCAGAACCTCTCGGCCACTGGTATGGCAACTGAATATGTTCTGATATGTAAATTTCGATAAACAGTATAAAGACGATTCATTATGTGATGAATTACTAAAATTTTGTTTCAATTGAATAGAATAGAATCAAATTCAGTTTATGATCAGTCAATGTTTTAAACATAATTGTGATAAAAAATCAAAAAAATCTGCTGAATCTAAATTGAAATTTGAATAATATTTACTAAACTATTTAAAAATGAATAATTATAAGTGAAATTATCTGCTATAAATAAACGTTTTAATAATACTTTAAGTGATTCAATGATAAATCAGCAAAAATGAGAGTAGCGATATGTGGAATTTCGTCCAGTCATAATCAAATAGCAAATTGTATGGTTTTTAATTGAAGAATAACGAAAGAAACTACTATACCTTAGCATTAACAAGAAGGTGGGTATAAAAAATATATGTATTTATACGTGATATAACCATCAACTGAAGAGACAAGACGCCAATAAAAGAATGACTCTTGAAATACATCATGATTCATCGAGAGTGATTCTTGCATCCACAAATCTTAATATTATTTACCAATTAAAGTGCTACAACGGAAATATGGCTAGTAATTTTTTTTAATCTCTCGTTGTGATACTGGTTATAACATAGCCTTTACACATAGCGAAATCTAAGCAAAAATAACCTCAGTTTCTAAACACCAGTTTTAAACCCCATGGCCTATTTGTTAGATTACCGAATTTAGAAAATGCTTCCTATTTCTTTTTTATAAATAAATATTTTGTTTTGTTAATTAAAAATTAGCTACACATTTCGTAACAAACAGCAATGTAGCATTTATTGACTGAATCATTATGAATGATTTAATTCTTTATATATGATTCATTCATGTGATAGCATCTGTAATAAATGCGTCGACTCACAACAAAATTATCAACTCAGATTGTAACTGTAGGTGTCTTTTCTTAATCAATTTACAGGTCAATCTTCTTTTCTAAAACAAATTAATGGTAGGATATGTTTGTTTAGTTATTCTTCTACTGGAAATTCTAGAACTTGTGATTTGATCATATGATGACACAAAATTTTATGCGTCACAACTTTCACTTTTGCCGACATTTATAGTCATTTTAAATAACCCGCACACTGGTGAAGCGAATATATTGCTATTAGAATAGTAACTATCAAGCCGAAAATTTTATCAGTTTAGAATTTAAAGATGTTGACAAATTAAAAATTACATTATTTAAAATAGATATTTTCATTGACACAATGAAGATATTTTTTAGAAGTAAAATACCATATAAGTAATGCAGTGGCGTAGCTAGGATGGGTGATACCCGGGGCGGATGTGAATGGTGTCACCACCCGCCCCCCATTAGAAAAAATAAAAATCCGCCATATTTTTTTCAATCACAAGTCTACGTTGTTACCTATAAAATTTCAACATTTCTTACATGACTTTAACGTGATTTTATAGATAATTTGAAGAAATGGATACAAAATTGTAATTTAAATACAAAGTACTACAAAAGTGCATACATTTATGGGAAAGCCTTTTTGATTTTGGTTTTTTAACAATACTTCTGTAAACTTATACTGTATTTATTTATCCTAATAAACTTATGTTATGATTCTATATGCTTATAACTTTTTTCTTTGACTTCATTTTTTGATTTCTTATTTCAAAAAATCAACTGACCATATACTTTTTACGCAGTATAGTATACAATCAAAAGTTGATGCTTCATTGGAAATCAAGAGTGCAGACACAGACTAAAGTAAAGATTTATATTATCTTATAATATAGATTACACTGCTTATGGTTGTAATCGTTTAAATAAAATAGGCAAAGGAACGCATGGCAACTATAGCAGAGGAAATCACCAAATCTTTATTTACCTTTAGATCTCCCATATAAGAAACCACATTGGCGACTCATAACTTGTCCCATATTTCACATAAGTCATGTGATGCCCATTTTTAGAATTTATTATTATTATTATTTGCTTTTGCTTTTGCTTTTGCTTTTGCTACCAACTTGTTCTATAGGTAGGATTCTATTGCTAGTGCATATCTTATTTAGACACCCCATTCTGTATAAAATTTCAGCTACTCCAAGAAAAGAAATTTTACTCTATTGCATGATGCACTAGAAATTTCATATTAATTCAGAATTTTTACCAAAATTTTATAAGATTATACATATATATTTGCTAATGAAGTTTGGATGTCACCCTTTTGAGGGTGACGCCTGGGGCAGACTGCCCCCCGCTTGCTACGCCACTGAAGTAATGAATATGCACTGTAACTTTGGGCACATACTATCTGGCAACCTATCCACTGTTTCATTTATCGTAGCAATTATTTTTTTTTAAGCATTTGTATAATTTATTTAATTTGAAAAGGCCATTTATTTATTGTATTACTCAAACAGAAGTCAATTGTGTATAAAAAACAGTCATGATATGTACACATATACGAGGGGTGATCCAAAAAAAAGTTTACAAGGCAAAGGAAAAAGTATTTATTAACAACAGAAACAAGATGCAAATTGCAATCAAGAGACACATCTGGTCTTTACTTTTCCACATAGTTGCAAAACCTGTTTAGGCATTTGTCAGAACTTTTGACCAACTTATTTATCCTGCCTTGGTAGTATCCCCATATACCTCAATGATTTGTCTGTGAATTTCGGATGCGGCCACATTCTTGGTCCATAAGAATCAAATTGCGGCTCACCTTTATGCAAAACCATGTTTCTAGATGTCGTGCCATTACTGTCGCTCTTAAGTGTCTGTATACTGACACTACTTAATTGTAGAACCGCGTAGAACAACTAGCGTCAGCCACCCTGGGTGGAAATATTTGCCCCACAATTATTGCGTTTCAAATGCTTCTGCTTGTAAACTTTTGTTTTGGATCAACTTACGTATGTATGCATATATAAACACTTGGTTGTATCATTTGACAATAAATTTCATTTCCTAAAGCCTGGATGTTGTTTGAGTTACGAATATCTATTTAAAAAAAATGCAGAAGCCTTGAAATGAAAAAATACCACTTTTTTTATCAACCAATTGAAATTATTAACATATAATAATTATAAATTAAAATTTGATTGTATACATACATGGAATAACATATGTGGATTCCATGACAAGCTAGGTTTATTTATGTCGCAGCCATTGGCCAAATTGGATTCAGAGTTTTCCATGTTTTTCTTTGAACCATGAATTTCCCTGTGTAAATAGGGATTAGGTTGCCTTAGAACAGGGTTGGCAAGTTTTTGACACTCGACAGTTTTTGACAGTTTTAACCATGGTTTAAACCGTCATGTCAAAAACCTCTTTGTCAAAAACTGTCAAAAACCTATATTTATATGTAAATAAAAATATTTATTTACATATATATATCTACCTATATTTAATAAGTAAAATTTATTTTCTTTTAATAAAGAAAATGTTTCTAAATATGCTGTAGAAAAAATAAATTTAAATTTTTGAAGTAACATATTTTGAATATTAAACAAAACCTTAGATTTTGGAAAACTTATCTTTTGTAATATTATTTATTAAATTTTAATGTGTTATTCAAATATACAGGGATATATATTATGAAGAAATTTATTTATAACCAAATTTATCCATTGTTTAAAATAATATTAAAGATTAGACAGGTTCTGTAATTGATTAGGAACAGAAAGATGTTAAACTGGTTATGTGCTACCATGTGATACCTAAGGCAAATGAATTGGATTATTGAACTAAATTTCTATTTTGATAATTTTCATTTGAATTGATTTTGATTATGTAATCAAATTAATTGGAAGTATTTCATGTATGTTTTATTTTTTAAAATTATGAATTTAATTAGATAATAATAAAAATAAACTACAATGAAATTTTGTGTTTTAGAAGTATTTCATAGATCAGTGTAATATTTTTTCTGTTTTGACTTTTACAATTGCTATTTGGTTTTTCTGAAAAATCAGTAATTCTGAATTTTAAATCATCAGTCATTTTTTGAATTTATAACTAACATAAAAATAATAAAAAATTAGCTCCTTTCTATAAATATCTGAGTATCTATTTACAATATGGTTTACAATACTATTTATTTACTATGCTGAAAAATTAGCTTATACAAATACTTATGAATTTTTTTTTAGTTTGAATATAAAATTTTGTTTAATGTCTTAAGTATTCAGTTGTTGAATAATTACTTATTGTCTTACCTTGCTATCAAAGTAAACATTATTTGTATTTTTAATACTATCAGCGTGTGTGCTGTGGGGTAAGGAGGCGGAGGCGGGGAGCGGGAATAAAAATGATGTGTAATAATCATACATATAATAAATAATATGCATTATTTTAAAATTCAAATTAACCTGCAAGATATTATGTATACAGCATAAAAAAAAATTATTAAACACGTGTATCAAATTCCACACTTTGTGAAAATCCTGCATTTACAACACTTAATTCGTTAATATTTATAAATATTAGCTATGTCAAAATGCATTCTAAATAACTTTATATTTTAAATATTATAATAATAATAAATAAATAAACAAGATAAACTAGCAAATGCCATGCTTTGTTTGGATTCGTGAAGTATTATGCTATAAGATAAATATTTGAAAGTAATAATATATTTTTTAAATTACTGTTCAGTGAACCCAATTTAATTAGAACAATTTAAGTGTTAGTTATTCTGTTTGATAACAGGTGGCAGCACTATGAATTCTGTGCTTTGTTTTAAAGTCAGAATTATGATGTCACAGTTCAGTTGAGAATGGGACTTAAAGGGGTCAAGAGGTGCTCTTGACTCACCTGTTAATTTTTTAATATATTTTTAATTAACTTCGCCCAAAGTTGGCTGGGGTTATTAATTATTATTTGAATTCATCCTTTCATGTCAGATGAAAGAATTAGTTAGAAGATTTTTCATAATAGATTAAATATGAAACCAGAAGTTATAATTTATTGTTCTGCAAGATTTATGTAATGATCTATGTTCTGTAAAGTTTGTGTGAAAATTTGTGTTTGTCAAGTATTGCGATGTGTGCTGTGCTAAAGAAAAAAATAAAAAAAAATTACAAAAAATCTCAAGCATTTTCACTGGAATATTTTCAACAGAGAAAAAGTGGAGGCACCTAGGCGAGATTGTGAGTACTTTTATTTTTAATATTCTATGATGCTATAGCATAAGTTTAATTTTGCTAGAGAAGTTAGCAAATATAGGAACAATTAAGTTTATTTAAAGTGATTAAATAAGATAAATATTCTGCATTATTATATTTTGATAATTGTTCTTGGAAAGAATAGAATTGTTCTGAAGAATAACATATTGATTTATTTACTTGTTCTATAGAACATTATGATTTATTTGCTTGAGAATTTGAATATTTGATTACTATAAAGAATTATATTGCATTGAAGAATTTAGAAGATTATTTTTGAATTTATGTACATTTAAGAACAGAACATTCTTCCATTGTTTATATGAAACAGCATTCTTAAGTGATAGAATATTATACAGAAGTTCTATTTTTGAGTTTGATTTGTTCTGTTTTTGATTTAATTTAGTTTAGGTTTTGAATTTTATTTGATTATTATTGTTTTGAAGCAATTATGATTAGTTTTGATTTCAAGGTATATTTTTGATTAGTTTTGATTTTGAAGTATAATTTGATTAGTTTTGTTTTGAAGCTAATTTGATTAAATTTTATTTTGGAAATCATTCTGCTTTAAGTAATTGTATAAAATGGAAGATTATGAAAAAAAGGCAGCTCAAATTAAAATTGAGAGAGGTAGGGTTAAAGGCTCTGTAACTAGATTAGAGAATAGTTTTGAAAATGTGAATACGAAAAATGAAATTTTGATTAGGTTACAGAGATTAGATGATTTACTTAAAGAATTCTTAAGATTAGATTCTAGCTTAAATGATGAAGATTCAGAGTTAGCAGAATTTGAAGAGAGGTATTTTCAATTAAAAACTAAATACCAAAACAAATTGGATTCTTTGAATTCTACTGAAGTTATTAATGCTGTAACACACAATCCTATTCAAGGTAGTTCTATTAATGTTCCAAATCAGTGTAATATTCGACTACCTAAGTTAAACATTCCAGTATTTTCTGGAAAATTTTCTGAATGGACAAATTTTAAAGATATGTTTGTTTCTACTGTTCATTCACAAGCAGGTTTAAGTAATATTCAGAAATTTCAATATCTTAAAGGATTACTTTCTGAAGAACCAGCTACATTGATTAAACATATTCCTCTTTCTAATGATTCTTATCAAGAAGCGTGGGATAAATTGCTAAACCGATATGACAAAAAGAAACAAATAGTAAATTCTTTGATTAAATTATTTTTAGAACAAAAATCAGTTCTGCATCCAAATAGTATAAATATCAGGAATTTGTTGAACATAAGTGATGAAGTTATTAGGGGTTTAAAAGCTGTTGGGGATGAAGCTACAAGTAGAGACCCATGGCTAATATATTTATTATTCCAAAAACTAGATCCTGAAAGTAGAAGACTGTGGTCTATTGAAAGTGCAGAAAATGAATTTCCCTCTTTACAAGAATTTTTTGATTTCTTAAGTGTAAGATGTTCTTCTTTAGAACTCATCTCTAGCAATGGAAATGATATTAAACATTCCAAAAGCTCAAATTTTGTAGGTTCCAAACATAATTCAAATGACAAATCAAAAGTTTGTTTAAAGTGTCAAGGAACACACCCACTGTATAAGTGTATCAAATTTAAATCCATGGATGTTGCTGCTCGAAAAAACTTTATTAAACGTAATAACTGTTGTTTTCTATGTTTAAACTTGCATAAAATTAAGGAATGTCCAAATTCTCATTTAAAATGTTTTAAGTGTGAAAGTAAGCACAATACATTCTTACACGAAGAAAATAAAAGTAATAATGCTTGCTCTGTTAAATTTGAAAATAAAGTAGTTCCTGTTTCATCTGAGAATAAGGATCATCAGTTAAATGGAAATTATGTACATGAGTCAACATCTCATGAATTACAAATTAATTCTAGTGCTTCTTTTAATGATTCTAAATGTGTTTCTTTTCTACCTACTGCTAAAGTTTTACTATATGATAATGAAAACAAAGCTTACTCTTTTAGAGCTTTGCTGGATTCTGGATCGGAATGTTCGTTTGTCAGTGAGAATGTTATAAGGATTTTAGGATTAAAAAGGAAGAACGACAGAATTCTTTTAAATGGAATTACTGGAGTATCAGCTGGACAAACTCGAGGTTCAGTAACTCTCAAAGTTGGATCAAAGCTTTCAAATGAATCCTTAAAGGTACAGGCATACATTCTGCCTAAAGTGACATCTCAATTACCTGCAGAATTACTTGATACAAAAAATATAGATTATCTTAAGAATATTACCTTAGCAGATGAAGATTTCATGAAACCACAAGAATGTGATATTATTCTAGGATCTGACTGTTTCTTTACAATTTTAAGATATGGTAGAATTGTTAGTACTGAGAATCAGCCGATTGCCCAAAATACTATGTTTGGTTGGGTGGTAGCTGGAAAATTGCAATCTAATTGTAAATATTCTTCTAGTATCAATTCACATTTTCTTAGTGTAAAAAATGAATTAAATGTTGATTTATTATTACAAAAGTTTTGGCAAGCAGAAGAAATAGATATTAAAAATCCTCATTTGTCTGAAGAAGAAAAATTTTGTGAACAACATTTTTGTTCGACTTATAAGATAGCTCCAGAAGGTAGATTTCAAGTTAAGTTGCCAGTTTTTAAAGATGTAATAACATTAGGAGATTCTAAATCTATGGCAGTTTCACGATTGTTTGCTATGGAGAAAAAATTTCAGTTTGATAAAAATTTTGAGAATGAATACAGAAAATTTATGAATGAATATGAAGATTTTGGTCACATGACACCTGTTGACAAAGATTCAAATCCTACAAGCAACAAAGTATACGACCTTCCATATCATTCTGTTATAAAAAGTGATTCTATTTCTACAAAGTTACGGGTGGTGTTTGATGGTACATGCAAACCACCTAATGGTAATTCTTTGAATTCTGTTTTGGCAGTTGGACAAATTCCTCAACCAAATCTCTTTACAGTTCTTATTAGATTTAGAACAAATCCTGTTGCTTTTACCGCTGATATTCAGCAAATGTATAGACAAATTCTGATTGCTCCAGAAGATCAAGATTTACAACGTATTATTTGGCGAGAATCAGCATACTCAGATTTAAAGGAGTATCGTCTGCAAACTCACTTATGGAACAGCATCAGCTCCATTCTTAGCAACTCGTCGCTTATTTCAAATTGGAAAGGACATAGAAAACGATTATCCTGTTACAGCTTCAATTATTGAAGATAGTTTCTATATTGATGACTGTATGTCAGGTTCAATCTCAAGTGAAGAAGCTATTAGAGTGATTGATAAACTTTCACTGGCTTTAGAAAATAGAGGTTTTCATTTACGGAAATGGAGGTCTAATTCTTCTGATGTGTTGATTCATTTATCTTCAAATTCTCTTGAGTCAACAAACTTAGAAATTCATCCTGATGATTGCTCCAAAGCCTTAGGGCTTAGTTGGGATTCTACAAATGATGTTTTCATCTTTAAAGTTAATTTACAATTTGATGATAACATAACTAAAAGAAAATGTCTTTCAGAATCAGCTAAATTGTTTGATCCATTAGGATTTTTGGCTCCTTGCACTGTTTCGATAAAAATGTTTTACCAGCAATTATGGTTAATGAAGTTAGACTGAGACACTGCTCTTCCGGAAAATTTTCAAGCAAATTGGAAAAAATTCCAACAAGAATTTGAACAAGTTTGTTCTATTCAAATTCCACGATGGATCCAATGTTCCAGTAAAGAAATCATATTGCATGGTTTTTGTGACTCTTCAGAATCAGCATATGCTGCAGTCATCTATGTGGTACAACCTGGTGAAATAAAGTCAAAGGTGACCATATTGGTTGCTAAAAGCAAGGTAGCACCACTTAAATCTGTTTCCATACCACGACTTGAGCTAAATGGTGCTTTATTACTTTCTAGATTATATTCTACACTAGTGACTATTTTGAATACCTTCGTTATTAAATTTTATGCATGGACAGACTCTCAAGTAGTTCTATCTTGGCTGTCATCTCATCCTAGGTATTGGAAACCTTATGTGGCTAATAGAACTTCCGAAATTTTGGATTCTGTTCCATCTGACTGTTGGAGGTATGTTCCAGGCAAGGAAAATCCAGCTGACATTGCTTCCAGAGGGTTACCTCCCAAGGATCTTCCTGATTGTTCCCTTTGGTGGGAGGGCCCAAAATGGCTTTCTTTAAGTCAAGAACATTGGCCTGAACAACCTCAAATCAAAACTAATTTAGATACTGTGAATAAAGAGAAGAAAAAATCTAAATTTTGTTTTCCAGTAACTGTAAATAATTCTGTGATAGATATGCTTTTTGAAAAATATTCTTCTTTTACTAAAATTGTTGATGTTTTAGCTTTTTGTATTAGGTTTGTGAAAAATTGTAAGCAGAAAGTTGGCAAAATGAACACCAGTCCTTTGAATAAAGGTAAATTTCTTCCTTTATCAATAACCGAAAGAAGACATTCAGGTAATTTGATTATTTCTTATATTCAGCAGCTATATTTCGGAGATGAAATTAGTTGTATTAGATCAAATAGACCTGTTTCTAAAAAAAGTTCTCTTTTTTCACTTAGTCCTTTTATTGATAGTGATGGTTTGCTTAGGGTGGGAGGTAGGCTGAGAAATTCACCCCTCCAATATAATGCAAAACATCCTGTCATTTTGCCAACTCAGCATAAATTAAGTGTGTTAATTGTTAAATATTTTCATGTTATGCATTTTCATGCTGGGTTAAATTTATTAATGGGCATCATAAGACAGAGTTACTGGATAGTATGTGCCAGGAAGATAATTAAAAATTGTATCTATAAATGTGTTACTTGTTGTAGATATAGAACAGCTTCTTCCAAACAATTAATGGGAGATCTTCCTCTTAACAGAGTTACTCCTAACAGGCCATTTTCTGCATGTGGAATCGATTATGCAGGGCCTATTAATATTTTGAAATATCGAGGTAGAGGAGCTAAAACTACCAAATGTTATATTGCTTTATTCATTTGTTTCAGCACTAAAGCTCTACATTTAGAGTTAGTAAGTGATTTGACATCCAAGGCATTTATTGCTGCATTAAACAGATTTTGCTCTCGAAGAGGAGCTCCTCAGCATATATATAGTGATAATGCTACAACATTTGTAGGTGCAAAAGGGCAACTCTCTGATTTATATAAATTTATTTGTCATATTGAAAGTAATGAAGAAATTTGTTATTTTTTGTCTCAAAGAAATATTGAGTGGCATATGATTCCTCCAGTAAGTCCACATTTTGGTAGACTATGGGAAGCTGCTGTCCGTTCTGTAAAATTTCATATTAAACGTGTCTAATACTGGTACGTGGTAATACTAATTTAACTTTTGAAGAATTTTACACATATTTGACTCAAATTGAGGCTATTCTAAACTCTAGACCATTAGTAGCAATTGATAATGATAGCATAGACAGTATCAATATATTGACTCCATCTCATTTTTTAATTGGAGATGTTATTACTTCGCCAGCTGAACCGGTATATGAAGAAAATTTATCCTTACGGTCTCGTTGGCATATTGTACAAAAAATGAAATTATGTTTCTGGAAAAGGTGGAGTATTGACTATTTGAGCTCTTTGCAAAATAGAAAAAAAATGGAGAGTACAAACTGAAAATTTTAAAGTAAATGATATTGTAATTTTGAAAGAGGATAATGTTCCTCCTTCTGTTTGGCCATTAGGCAAAATCATTGAAATTCATCCGGGTAAGGATGGTATAGTCAGAGTAGTGACTGTTAAAACCGTTAGGGGTGTCTTTAAAAGACCTATTGTAAAACTTTGTTTACTTCCTTTGCATCAAGAATAACTTCTTGATGGGTGGGAGTATGTTCAGTGAACCCAATTTAATTAGAACAATTTAAGTGTTAGTTATTCTGTTTGATAACAGGTGGCAGCACTATGAATTCTGTGCTTTGTTTTAAAGTCAGAATTATGATGTCACAGTTCAGTTGAGAATGGGACTTAAAGGGGTCAAGAGGTGCTCTTGACTCACCTGTTAATTTTTTAATATATTTTTAATTAACTTCGCCCAAAGTTGGCTGGGGTTATTAATTATTATTTGAATTCATCCTTTCATGTCAGATGAAAGAATTAGTTAGAAGATTTTTCATAATAGATTAAATATGAAACCAGAAGTTATAATTTATTGTTCTGCAAGATTTATGTAATGATCTATGTTCTGTAAAGTTTGTGTGAAAATTTGTGTTTGTCAAGTATTGCGATGTGTGCTGTGCTAAAGAAAAAAATAAAAAAAAATTACAAAAAATCTCAAGCATTTTCACTGGAATATTTTCAACAGAGAAAAAGATGAAAAATCTTCTAATTTGCATCTTTATTAAGCAAAAATGTAATTTTATGTTTCGGCGCATTTTAATTTTAAAATGTATTTCAACCAAATTACAAGAATTTCCTCAGATTGTTTATTTATGATATAAAACTGGTATAAATAAAAATATTTTCGAAGTAAAATTATACAAAATATTAATTAATTTTATTTGTTTACAATTCTTTTATTGCCACTTATCAAAAACATAATGTAATTCTTTTAAAATTCATAAATATCGTCTGCTTAAATGATTTAACAAAATAAGAATAAATTGTGTATTTGAATTTTTAACACAGAAAAATACTTTTATAATTGAATGTTAATAAGAAAATTTTCACAGATTTTAATTCATTAAAAATATGCTATAATTTTGCTAAAAAAAAGTATTTTATAAAAGAAATCATGAAATTAGACATAGTTAAAAGGAATGAGCATAGTTTGAAAATCTGAAAGCAGTTTTTGAAATATTTTGTCAGAATAATGAAGATATATTTTATTTATTTATTTATTTAATGATGATTCTAGCTATAATTACTGACCCCATGATTTAAGTTTTTCTTCTGAAAATGTACATGTTTCACTTTTTATTTGAAAAAATGCGTTCGTAATAGAAAAACATGTAAAATAAATTAATTAAAGTAATAATTTTTTGAAAAATATTTCTGTAAAAAAAATAATATTCTGCAAATCTACAGATCATAATTTATATTTGTGTTTAATTTCAAGTCAAAATATTGTATAGTTTTTTTGTAAAGTGTACGACAAAATGTCATTTGAGTGGCCTAGTAGAGGATTCGCTTCGCTCATCCTAATAAATAAACAAGATATTTAAAAATAAATAATTCTGCATGTCCATTTTGAGATAAATTTCTGAAATTTGAAATCTGTGATTTTTACCTTAATTTTTATCAATTAAAAATATTTAAATACCTACTAACTACCCATAATATAATTAAATTTCAACATAATGTATGGCATCTGTTTTTAGTTTTAAGATTTAACAACAAACTTTAGTACACCGCAGCAGATTGTGACTCTATGGGTTTTTGACAGTTTCTGACAGGTTTTTGACGGTTTAATCTGGTTTAAACCCTTGTCATGTCAAAAACCCCTTTTTGATGTCAAAAACCCAACCCTGCCTTAGAAAGACTTCCACTGAGGGCTACCATCCCGTTCAGGTATATAACCATTCATGTTGATAATATATATTTTATCAATTTTAAAATTAACTGTCATTATTTCCTGTTTTGTATGTAATCTATAATTCTTCATAATGTATTATCCTAGAATAATACCATCTTTAAATATGTTAAAGTAATACTAACAATAAAATCTTGATTCAGTAATATATTTAATTGTACTGCAGTTTTCCGATTATAAAAGTACAATAGACTCCCTCAAATCCCCAGAGGTTGTACGGATTTTAGAATTTTGCAGATTTCTGGTCATTGTTTGCATTTTTTAAAACTTTAATTTGAATATAATTATTGATGCAAACAGAACTATAATCAATGTGTACACTATAATAAAATATTAAAACAAGTAATAAACAAAATAATAAAAATTTAGATAATTTAAAAAATGATTAAAATATTAAAAGCAAAGATGAAGTAATAATCAATAATGTATGATTAAATATTCATCATAAAGATTAAATGTATTTTTCTAAAATTATTCACTGAAATATGCTCCATAAAGATACATTGCTAATTCATATCAAAATCATAAAATAACGAAGATTTATTTCAGGTTTAGCCATACTTAATAACTAAAAAAGTTTGACTAACACTTAAATATATTTGGTAAGAGGATTGTGATTACCAATAATATCAGCAATACTTTGATTTTTTTCAGAATGTGGAATTGATATAATACTAAAAAAAGTCAAATTTTGTCCCTATATATGAATTGAAGGTTTCATTGTTTACATCCATCAGTTATGTGCAGATTTGAAGGAGTCTACACTATAATTGTAATAGTTTGTGTGTTACATGCTTTACAATTTATACACACACTTCTTTTTTCATTAGATAATATGAATGTACAGTCAAGGATCTATAATTCGCGCACCCATAATCCACAATTTTCTATAATTCGCATTATTTTACAAATGTAAACAGTAAAATAAACAATTAAGAAAATTTATAAATTAATCATCCAAAAATGATTTTTTAACATAAATAATAAAAAAATTGAAAAGAATCATAATAAAAGATCTATTTTTTGTAATATAACTTTTTTATTTTATTAACAGTAAAAAATAAACTTTATTACGAATTTTATGTAATACGTGTATGTAATTATTTTTATTTGAACAATTTTTTAATAAAATAACTTTAAAAATGCATTTTTTGAGATAGCATATTAAATTAATTATTAGATTTCATATTTATCTTTTCATATTATACTGATTACAAAATTAAAATGCTATCAAGGAATAATACAATTATGCATATTCCTTAGTTACTCTATAATCCATAATATTCCATAATCCACACAACCTTTGGCCCCAGCCTGTGCAGATTATAGAACTTTGACTGTAGTTACAAACAGCAATGTTACATTTATTGATTGAATCATTATGAATGAATGAATTCTGTGTATATGATTCATTCATGTGATGGCATCTGTAATAAAATGGTGTCGATTCACAACAAAATTATTAACTCAGATTGTAACTGCAGGTGTTCTTTTTGTAAACAATTTACAGATCCATCTTCTTTACTAAAACAAAAAAATGGTAAGATATGTTTCTTTAGTTATTCTTCTACTGAAAATTCTGGAAGCTGTGAGAACTTGTCTAGAATGTCTGATGACACAAAATTTTATGCATGCCTACTTTCATTTTTGCCGACATTTATAGTCGTTTTAAATATCCCGCACACTGGTAAAGTGAATATATTTCTAGCAGAATAGCAACTATCAAGCTGAAAATCTTATTAGTTTAGAATTTAAAGGTGTTGATAAATTAAAATTTACATTATTTAAAATAGATATTTTCATTGACACAATCAAGTTTTTTTTAGAAGTAAAATACCATGTAAATAACCAATATACACCGTAAGTTTGGCAAAATATTTTCTTGAAACCTAATTCACTGTTTCATTTACTCAAGTGATTTTTTTTTCAACATTTGTATAATTTATTTAATAGGAAAAAGCCATTTATTTATTTTACTAAAGAAACAGAAATAAATTGTATGTAAAAAAAAACAATCATGATATGTACACATATGTGTATATATATATAAATACTTGTTTGTATCATTTGACAATATATCTCACTTCCTAAAGCCTGAATTTTGTCAAATAATGAATATCTATAAAACGAATAAAATGAAAGCCTTGAAATGGAATAATACCACTTTTTTATCAACCAATTGAAATTATTAACTTATAATAATTATAAATTAAAATTTGATTCAATATATATTTTACTGCTTTTTATCAATTTTAAAATGAGATGTTATTATGTTCTGTTTTGTATGTAATCTATAATTCTTCATAATATATTATCCTAGAATAATACCATCATTAAATATGTTAAAGTAACACTAACAATAAAATCTTGATTCAGTAATATATTTAATTGTACTACAGCTTTCTGATTATAAAAATACAGTAGACTCTCTCAAATCCACACAGCTTGGGACCAGAGTTTGTGCGGATATTTTAGAATTTTGCGGATTTCTGGTCATTGCTTTGTTTACATGTTTTTTTAAACTTTAATTTGAATGTAATTAATGATGCAACGAAAACTATAACGAATGCTTACATTATAATAAAATATTAAAACAAGTAATAAACTAAAATAATAAAAATTTAGATAATTTTTTAAATGATTAAAATATTAAAAGCAAAGATCAAGTAATAACCAATAATGTATGATTAAATATTCATTATAAAGATGAAATGTATTTTTCTTAAATTATTCACTGAAATATGCTCCTTAAAGATACATTACTAATTCATATCAAAATCATAAAATAACAAACATTTTTTTTCTGGTTTGGCTATATTAATTAATAAAAAAGCTTGACTAACACATAAATATATTTGGTAAGAATATTGTGATTACCTATGATATCAGCAATATCTTGATTTTTTTCAGAAATAAGTTTATTCTTTTTCACAAAAAAACATAAATTCAGTAATATTAATAAATTTACAAATTAAAATATATATGTAATTGATAAAAAACTAAAAAAGACAAATTTTGTCTCGATATATGAACTGAAGGTTTCATTGTTTACATCCATTAATTATATGCGGATTTTAGAGAGTTGTGGATTTGAAGGAGTCTACTATAATTGTAACAGTTTGTGCTTTAAATGTAATTTATACACACACCTTTTTTTCATTAAATAATATGAATTTGTAATTAAAGTGAATTTTATATACTTTTGTTAATTTTGCTTCCTCCAAAGTAAAAGAAAATTGTCTGTACTCCAGTTATAAAAGTAATTGTAATAGTTTGCTGTGTTTTAACTGTAGTTTTCATGTGTTTATGCTGTACAGGGTGATTCAAAATTCAGCCAACAAATTAAACCCTTTGTGGGACAAAGTAATTCCATTGCTATGTCGGCATGTAAAATGATAGGAACGATCGTTTAATTGTCTAAATAAAAAATATAATTATATTAATCCTTATATGAACCATATCAAAATATTGTATCATATTAAATACTTAATTTAAACACAAAGAAAACATTCTAAAATAATTTTTATTAATATAATATTATATGTTCCATTTTTACTCAATATGTACCAGAGCAAAATGATAAGAACAGAACAGATTTCTGTAAATTATAGAGATATTCCATATTATTTGGGTGTTTGCTGTATTTAATAATCTTAAAGTATTAAATAATTTGTAGCGTAAAGTTTACATAGATTTGAATGTGTTGAGAGGACAAAACATGTCATACCTTCTAAATTTCAGATTTTAATTCTGCTTTTGAGTTATGATGTACGATTTAACCATCTTTCTTTGTATATTGTGCCTTATACCCCAAACGCTGTTCATGAGATTTAGATTTGGACCAATGGCTAGCAGATCAAGTTTGGATAATTTATATCTTCAAATTGCTTTTTTGTTACTTTTTTGAGTGAATTTAGTCATTGCCTTGTTGAAAATTTTGCAAAAGCCAGAAATTTTTTCACTCAGGTTCAGCAAATGCCATTCTAACATGCAATCAAGGGTATCTCTATTTTATTTATTCAATCAGAAAAGCAATTATATGCTTATCTACCAAGGAAACTGTAGCTCAAACCATTAGGGAGTCTCCGCTGAATATGCGCATGGAAAATATGTGTTGTTTATTTTAAAAACATTGAAAATATAAATGAATACCATCTGCAATATCGAATTAAACCTCTTTTTAACTCTGAGGATAATTTTAGGCTGATTCATTTGCTGTTTCAAGTATTTCTCTGCAACAGACAGTGGACTTTTTTACTATCAGATTGTAATTGCGAACATGGACATTAGGGTGGGCCGAAAAAAACTTTTTTTCGATTTTCGATTATGGCGGGTGCGGAAAAGTGGCCACTGGTGGCACTCAGTTCATAAAAAAAATTTGAGATTTTTTGGACATTTCCTTACCCTGCCGCAAACGGCTTGAAATTTTGCAAAAATGTTCATTTTTGAACTTTTTCGAAAAAAATTCAAAAATGTTAAATTAAATTTATTTTGGTTGTATTTAATTGAAAAGGCATATTTAAAGTACCAAATGTTTAAATAAGATCTGATCATGCATTATTTAATATCTATGTGTATTATAACTAGGCTATTTTTATAGCTTTTTCGCGTATAACAAGCAAAAGTTGTATTTGTTTGAATCGATCGTTAGTTTCTGTATTATTTATGTCCCTTGGTCTTCTTTATATTTTTCTATGTGTCAAACATCATATATTTGGGGAAAAGATAGCAGTATACTTCAAAAACAAATCTGGAAGGTGAGAAAGTGGTGAAGCAGGACTCTAAGCGAGCGCAAAATGACTCGGCGTAATACTCAGGGAGTGAAGGACGAAATAGATGAGAGCCAAAATGTGTTAAAGGATTCTTATTATTTATCCTTGCTCAGTTACCTGCGACATTTGTTCAGTGTTAACGTGAAACCCTTTTGTAGTGATTATACAGTGCTTTTGGGGTCGTTTAATGTGCCATTATAGTGTTTTGTGCGTTTTATTACGACGAGCTTAGAAATGGCTAGTCGCTAATATAAAGGGTCATGACAATGCAAAGACACGCGATACCGTGAAAAGTAACTTTTTGGGGGCATCATGCATATTGAAAGAATTGCAATTGCCAACTTATGCTGATAATCATGCGCCAGCCACTACTACTGGTTACTTCACCTTGTAGAAGTTGTGACAGCAGAGGATACGAATCTTGTCAACGATAAAAACAAAGTCAGAAGAGAGAAATAGAAACTTGGAAAGAAGATACAGGCAGAAGTTATTGAAAGAAGGAAAATTAAAAGCATACTTTTTGATGGTAGAAAGAATAAAAGTATATTAAGAGGAAGAAAAATAACAAGCGGCACCGTCGACAGAAAGGCGAGAAACACATCACCATGTTGTTTGAACCTGGTTAGGAATACTCGGGTCACTTGATACCTCGTTCCGTTACCTTGATACCTCGTCAGTTCAGAAAAGTCTAACTTGTGGTGACTTGGAAGATTGTATAATGATTTTGCTATTTTTTTTCCGTGACCGGAACGTGGTGATGTGTTCCTCGCTTTTCTCTCGACGGTGCCGCTTGTTATTTTTCTTCCTCTTAATATACTTTTATCCTTTCTACCATCAAAAAATATGTTTTTAATTTTCTTTCTTTCAATAACTTCTTCTGCCTGTATCTTCTTTCCAAGTTTCTATTTCTCTCTTCTGACTTTGTTTTTATCGATGACGAGATTCGTATCCTCTGCTGTCACAACTTCTACATGGTGAAGCAACCAGTAGTAGTGGCGCGTGGATATCAGAATAAGTTGGCAATTGCAATTCTTTCAATATGCATGACGCCCCCAAAAAGTTACATTTCACGCTATTGTGTGTCTTTGCATTGTCATGGTCCTTTATACTAGCCATTTCTAAGCTCGTTGTAATAAAACGCACAAAACACAATAATGACACATTAAATGACCTAAAAAGCACCGTATAATCCCAACAAAAAGGTTTCATGTCAACACTGAACAAATGTCGCAGGTTACTGAGCAAGGATAAATAATTAAGAATCCTTTATCGCATTTTGGCTCTCAGCTATTTCGTCCTTCACTCCCTGAGTATTACGACGAGTCATTGTGCTCACTAGTCCTGCTTCACCACTTTCTCACCTTCCAGATTTGTTTTTGAAGTATACTACTGTCTTTTCCCCAAATATATGACGTTTGACACATAGAAAAAATATAAAGAAGACCAAGGGACATAAATAATATGGAAACTAACGATCGATTCAAACAAATACAACTTTTGCCTGTTATATGCGAAAAAGCTATAAAAATAGCCTAAGTTATAATACACATAGATATTAAATAATGCATGATCAGATATTATTTAAACATTTGGTACATTAAATATGCCTTTTCAAGTAAATACAACCAAAATAAATTTAATTTAACATTTTTAAATTTTTTTCGAAAAAGTTCAAAAATGAACATTTTTGCAAAATTTCAAGCCGTTTGCGGCAGGGTAAGGAAATGTCCAAAAAATCTCAAATTTTTTGTATGAACTGAGTGCCACCAGTGGCCACTTTTCCGCACCCGCCATAATCGAAAATCGAAAAAAAGTTTTTTTCGGCCCACCCTAATGGACATGGTTTTGCAGTTTAAAAAAATCCAGGTATTTTTGTTGTTCTTCATAAGATAAATACTGGTGCTGGTTTCTTTTTCTGACTTCCAAATTCGTTTGCTGTCATTATTTTACTTGGAGCTAAGCAAATAATGAAACTTTGGGATCGTTTTGAAATAAATTTTGGCCTACATGTAAATTTTGTAGAAGCATAAATAGATTCTATAAGAAATTAAAAATGACATTCTTTGAAAGTTTAATTTCATCAACAATTCTTTGAAATTACATTCCAATCTTGTTATAAGCGAAAATTTACCTTCTTTCAAAATCAAAAGAAAAAATTGATTCACTCTGTCGACCAAATGTTTTGTAAATTAAACAAATAGGCTCAGAATCCATTTTAAATGCATGTTAAATGATATGCAAAAATATCCACCAATCATGTTCAGCAGTTTTCCAAATATCGATTTTGTTCTTATCATTTTGCTCCTGTGTAACTTTCGCAAAATATATATTTATAAAAAATTAATGTATATGTATGTAATTTTTCTAAGCAATTACCGTAAAATACCTTTAATCCGCCCTTCCCGATCAAACGACCCCTCCCCACTTTATAAAAAATTTGAAATTTTCAAAAAATCCCGAGAAAGCGCCCTCCCTCCCGATTCTCAAAGGCAATCGAGAGTGAGATCAATCATTTTGAAATGAACGAATCATGAATCTTTGATGAAATGCGCGTTTTTTCAAGATTTTTCAATAGATTTCATGCTTGTTTTGTTTTTTTTAATTAATTTCTCCTTTTTTCTGCGTTTTTTCGACAGAATTTACGTTTAAAAAAAAAACCCAAATTTTTTCAAGTATAAAAATTTATGATTCATTCAACGATTCATTTATTTTATGATGATTCGTTCCTGTAAATTTTGTTGAACGACCGCGAAAAAATCCCGTGTAAGCGCCCTCCCCTAACTATTGTACGATTTTTCTTTTCGTTTGGGGGGGGGGGGCGATTAACGGTATTTTACGGTACTTTAATTTTAATTGGAAAACCACGTATGTAATCTTAATACTTAAGTTTTAAGCATTTGTATTGCAAACACAAAGGTATATACATTTAACACAAATTAATTTCTTTGTTTTTGTATCGTTTCTATCATTTTGCACCCCTCTATAAACTGTCTATATCAATGAATGATACTAGAATTTGAAAAGAAATTTATTTATAAATGTGGAAAAGCTGCATATCAGATATATATATGTAGCAAACCAAAAAAAAAAAAAAAAAATAATAATAATAATAATCAAAATTCTAGTGCCATTGTAGCATTTAAAAATTAAAATTACCTGGTCTCATAAGTATACCACCGTGCCACAAAGGGTTGAGAGGAGGACTATAAGACATCAGAAGGATGTTTAAAGATAGAAAACCAACGAATATAAATGCACAAATAAGGTATAAGAAGGTAGCAAATAGCTATTTCGAATCTACTAACGAGATTCTTCATCAGTGCAAAAACTCAGCGAGCTAAAATATTTATTATATTATATTTATTATATTTATTATACACTGCTCGACATTGAAAATGCAGCACCAAGAAGGAGTGGTCAGAAAGTGATGAAATTTTGGGAAAAGACAGAGACAGCAAGGAGCATTAAGTGATCTTTATTTCAAAATGATAGTCGGAATACAGAACGAGAACGGCGTCGGCTCAGTAGGATGTAGGACCACCGCGAACTGCGATGAACGAAGAAACACGTCTAGGCATCGAGTCAATAAGAGCGTGGATGGTGTCCTGAGGGATCGCTTTCCATTCCCTTTCAACCATTTGCCACAGTTCATCTTCTGAACGAGGCACGGGCAGAGTCCGCAAAACGGCGTAAAATTACATCCCACACATGTTCGATTGGTGACAGATCAGGAGAGTACGGTGGGCAGGGAAGCATTTGTATACCTTGCAGAGCATGTTGGCACATGCGAGCACTGTGTGGTCGGGCGTTATCTTGCTGAAAAATTGCATTAGGCTGCCCCTGAAGGTAGAGGATTGCCACTGGCCGCAGTACATTATCCAAGAATCGTTGGGCCGTCATAGTGACCTAAATACGAACTAGAGGTGACATGCAATTATACACAATAGCGCTCCAAACCATTGTGCCACGTTGTCGCGCGGTGGGGCGTTCCACAGTTATTGCCGGATTTGATCTGTCTCCACGTAGATGCCACACACGTATGCGGCGACTGTCACTGGATAAACAGAAGCGTGACTCATCTGAGAACGCAACGTTTCGAAATTCTGCCATCCAAGTCGCTCTAGTCCGGCTCCATTCCAAACGTTGGCGTCTATGCTGTCGAGTCAATGGCAGTCTTCTTAACGGACGCCGTGAGTGCAGGCCATGTTCAACCAATCGACGGAAAATGGTTCTGGTCAACACGGAAACATCCAGGGTATCTTGTACATGCTGCAGAATCGAGGTACAAGTGACTTGCAGGCCCGCCACAGCTTGTCGGTGGATACGTCGATCCACGCGTGCTGACGTCACTCTGGCTGCACCTGCACCCCTCAATCTTGCCACATTTTCTTGTTCCAACCATGTTCGCCATAGCTGATGCACCGTGCTCGCATCCATGTGGGTATCAGCTGCGATTTGACCTACAGACCAACCCCCCCTTCTCAGTCCCATCACCATACCTCTTGTAAAATCGTCTATCTGCTGGAAGTGCCTTCGTTGATGGCTGCCTGGCATTCTATTCTATACACGTATCCTCCGAGACAAAAACAAAATTTCTTCGATAATTCGTCTGGCAGAAATAGCGACACGAATATTGCCCATTCTACAAGCTTCTTCCCTTATATCTTACATCACGTGCGTCGGAGACCTACGCATTTCACATCATTTGCATAACTCAGTGACATGCGCCTACTCTGAAATTTGCATAAATTTCTGACCACTCCTTCTTGGTGTTGCATTTTAAATGTCGAGCAGTGTATTATTGCTATTTTAATCAGAAGGATGAAAAATTACCATCACAGGCATCATCAGGGGGGGGGGGGTGATGGAGGCTCCAATGTTTGTGAACTCGGAAAATTTGAGCTTAGAGTTGGAAAATTCTAGATTTTTTAAAGACCTTTTTTCTTTAGAAAAAAAGTAAAATATACATAATTTTTTTTATTGGTGTTGTTTTGGTGATTTGTTTCCTAAATGTAAACAAGTTAAATAATCAAGATACAAAAAGAAAGCAGTCTGAAATTGTGTTTCTCTTTTGTATGAAAATTTTATGCAAATCTTAATTTCTTTGTTACAGTCTATCAATAGTAATCCATATCATTTATTTCCTCCAAAACTTTGTTCCTTCCTCAACAATTTCTTATTGAATATTATTTCATATGAAAAGCAATTATGATTTGTTCGCAATGCAAGATAAAGTATTTACAAATCTTAAGCTAATGCTCGTTGACTTAAAAAAAGGGGGTCATTCCATCTTAGGTCTCTAAAAATAAAATGAAATAGTCCTTAAAAACATATCCTACTGTCACAAACAAAAATTGCACTAAAGATTATTCACATGTTTTCTGATTGGTGCTATTGCAAATAGTTATTGCCAGATTGGTTATTAAAGGCTCTTAGATGTTGCCATCACTGTCAGGCATCAAACAAATATTACAAATTTTCTTTTAAAATAGCATTTTATTCTAATACAAGAAAATGAGATCACGATGGCTCTTTCTCTCATACTGATTGAAATTAGCATTAAAGTAAGTTGGAATCATATTATTGTATGTATATTGCACACATTATTTGAATTAAAAATTACTTTGCTATAAGTTGAAAAAATTTTTAATCCCTCTCACCCAATAAATATCTGTTACTATACCCCTGATTTCCATAGGTCAAGGGATGGCAAACTACATGTTTAGTTTCAAATACAGGATGTTTCATCCTAATTGAACATAGGTTGAAGATAATAACTTTAAAAAAAATAAAATCATTATCATGAAAATTCAACGGTAGAAACTTTTTTTGAGTTAAAATTGTATAACATTGTCAAAATTTCTAGAAAACAGGGTGCTGCCGATAATACCATTAGAACTGCTAATTGCAGTCAAAAAATGTGGCCTGCATACTGCTGATGCCTGATTTTTGCTTTGCATTGGTAACTTATTTTAAATTTGTTGAAAACCAATAAATAAATCAGTTTTTTAATGTTTCTTTTAAATCGTTGTTTTGTTTTAAATCACTTACAGCCAATAGATAAATACTTATTTTCATTGTTGCATTGAAATTGATCTTGTGTGTTAAACCACTTTAAAGCCAATTGATAAACTGGATTTCCGATCTTAGCTTTAGTTTGACTCAAGACCCAAATAACTAGTTATCATAATCCTTTTATTATACTCTTAATTATAAAGTAAAGAGTATCTAACTTTCATCTGATTCCAAACTTTTAATCATTGTTATTCTGTCTGATAAAATTAGACTTCAAAATTCAAGTAATATTTATGAAATTAGTTTCTCACATGACTACAATTGAATGTATTAAGCACTTACTTACAAAACTCGATTTGCATTTCTTAAATCATTGGCTATACACAGATTACTTAAAGAGCAAGATTTGTGTTTGGTTTGAAATTTATGTCAGTTTGACTTTTTAACTGTTTCAACCCATACTAACTTTGTTACAAATTACCCCATTAAAAGTGTGACTGTCGTTTTGTTTGAAACACTGTTTAATCTGCACAGAAGTTCAGCTTCAATATTTCTTTCTATCTTTTTTTTTTCAAGGAGTATTTAAATACTAGCCAGAGTTCATTGGAGCTTATGAATAATGTGTACTGGAACAAACCAAAACATTGTCACATTCAAAACAATATGTGTATTTAAAAATTAACTTTTGAAAATAAAATAAAACTATAATCTATGAATTTTTAAGAGATTTCTGAAACTTTTTTTTTTTCAAATATTTAATTCCAAAATTACAACTGATTCTACAATATAGTTTTTGAGATATGTTTTTAAAAAGTACTGCCATTGCTATGTGTTTTGGAATGATGAAACATGAAGTTAACATTAGATTTTCTACACTTTAAGTCATTATTATTTTTAAACTACTTGACTGAGTGACTTTTAATTGGTATCCAAAGATGAAATCTAGCAATAAATAAAAATAAAACACCCAACCATGATATCACTGTTAGGTGTTGGTACATGAATCTTTAATATTTGTTGATATTCGTATATGCAGGTAAGTAAAGCTTACGACTACAAATAATTAACAAGTATTTTTTTAAGCATTTGATATCAGTCACTTTGATATAATGATTTATGATAAAATTAGTAGAAGATAGCCTTTTACCACATTACAGAAACTCACTTTAAAATAAATCTTTTAAATTAGGAGTGCACAAACTTTTCAGGAGAAGAGGCACTTACATATATGTTTGGGTGGTCGAAGGTCACATCTATAGCACAGAGAGAATTCTATTTCGAGGAGGTGATCTGTAGCCTATAATCGGATAAAAAACATGGTTTCAGAGGGATTGGGAAAGTTTTACTCCTCTAGTTTCGCTTACCCAATCAAAATATCCAATTCATTTGTTAAAGATATGTCAGCAGTTTTTAGCTTACAGGCTATTAAATCTTGAGAACTTGTGTGCCTGTCCATTCTGTGCGTATGTATGTAACGCGATAACTCATTATAAAAATATCCGATTTGTTTCAAGTTTTGGATATAAATTTAACCTTATATGCGCTTCCCTGATTAGTTTTCGGAATTCATAAAATTTTTACTATAAAACATTCATCAGTTTCTCAGAATAATCCTCCAAGCAACTATTATTAAAAATAGTTCGGCTGGCTTGTTTTTTTTCTTTTCTTTTTTTTAACTTTTAAAAGAGACTTTCATCAGTAGATATTTTCCCTTCCCCCAGTTTTTCCGGATTTTCTTAGAAGATTAGCTCCCCCTCCCCCTCGGGATTGCACTTGTACTCTAAAGTGAAAGCTAGTTTCCTGGGGTGTGTCATCCCTGTTAGAAGATTAGATAAACTTCTCTGAGGTAATTATTGCAATTAATAACTATACATTGAACTAAACCCGTTTGCCTTTCCCCCCATTTTATAGATGTTGGTTCATGAGACCAGCTATAAATGAATCTTAAAGCAGTTACAAATGTTAATTTTTGTGATATAAAACATCCAATCAGATTCCTTTTCTAATTGATATACATTTATCACTGTTAATCAGTCTGTAAATAGTCACATATCATGCCCATTAATACACATTTTTTCGATGGCAGAAATCCATGTTTCTGAAAAAAGCTCATTGCCTCTTTTTATTTAGATGACCGATCATAGATCTGCATAATTTTTTCTAAAAATGCGAAAGAAATCCTAGAAATAGAAGTTAACTGATATCGTTCATTAGAAAGACTAAATCGGATTATCCACAAATTAAAGTAAAATGGAAAATTGCAGCACGTGCTACAGTTGCATTTAAAGTCAATTATTGTTTTACCCTTTTGTTATTTTGGAGTTAAATCCAAAAGTTCTTAATTCATTTTTCATAACCACTTAACCGGCGACAGGTATGGCAATACAGTGCTTTTACCCCCGATTTATGTCTGAGCAGACGGTGAAATGGTATTTTTAGGCGTTTGGATACATCCTTGTGACATCAATTGAAATTGATAGATTCTGTGTATCACAATATTTTTGTTCTGTGTTTTTGTTTTATTATTATGACATCATCTGATAATGACATAATAATTATGTTAATTAAAAAAAACCCTCAAAATATTGAAAAACATTGAATTAAAAATCTCTTGATGCCATAACAATACGTGTAAACTTTTTTTTTTTTTTTTGAAAATCGGTCGTCAGAAAACAGACAAGTACCAATTATCCTTATTTGAAGTTTGTCTCTATTGTCATTATCCTGAGGCACAGTGATTTTTCATTCAGCTCCCCACAGAATGCCAGTTTGAAATGACAGTATTATTACATTGTACAGTTGGACAAGATCTACCCCAAACAAAGAAAGAAACAGTGGGCCATCAGCTGGAATAAAAGATGGCAGCCAGTAGTGCCATCAGCATTAAAGTGCAATGGTACCACTACTTAAACCAGTACAAAAGTGTCCGTGCGAAATGTAGTTAGGCCAACAGCAGGCCAGCATTGGTATTTCATCACGTTATTTCAATCCATCAGTTTTCTTGCAGTTCTAGCACGTATACCACATCAATTCTTTTGCTGCGCCAGCACTTTTATTCCAGCACCATCACTTATCCTGCAGTATTTATATAGTGACAAATCATCAGACAGCTTTTTTTTACTATGAGCAAACACCCATCCATCACCCTTACAAAAGTTTCTTATAAAAAATCTATAGAAAAAGTATTATAGAATTCTAGACCTTTTTCTATAAGCTAGTTTAACTGAAACTAGTATAAAGATATATCTACATAGAAACAATGTGAATATATTAGAAACATTCGGATAAATTACCCAACATGCAGTGGACCCTCCCAAGTACTAATCACGTTCGATGCTGCTTGAATTTTGTGATCGTACGAGCATTGATGCCTTCAGCGTATGCTATGGCTTTTCACTCCTCACCTGTTCTTATTAGATATTTTAAGTTTATTTTTATTGCGATTTGCCTTCCTAATCTTTAAAACCATATAGAAATCATGGCTTTATGCCAATTGTGTACCAACACATGCAAACTTTGGAAATAAATGGGACACGTAAAAAAAATTATTTTAAAAATATTTTATTTGAAAATTAAGTGATAAATTTTATTTCACTACATATTAACAGAAGCTAATATCAAAGACAACAGTCTTTTGGTTCTGGCAGTTACCAGAGGTCTAGGCTTTGGTAGTTTCATAATAATATCCGCCAGATTAACAAAATAAATTTCTGGTGGATCGGTATAGTAAAATAAGAAATTATTATTCTTTTTTTCAAGAATTGTACTTGAAGGTTATCATTAATGTTTTTAAAACCCTTGCAACGTAATGCTAAATATTTTTTTCCAGATATCTTTGTCAGGAGAAAATCGTGTTCTATTATATTATCCAAACTGCAAACTTGGTGGCCCATATCACTTGAAATCGTGTTTAAATCACTTTAATCTTCATCATGAAGTGATAAATTGTAAGATTCATCACTACTGTCCATATCTTTACAAAAAATATTTTTTGAAGTCAGGCAATTCATGTTTCTTTGTTTCTGATTTTTTACAATTTTCTTTTCCAAATATTGTTTTTCTGATGTATCGGTTAGGACACTACAGTGGCCTGGTTTTCTCCTCTTAACATCTAGTTTTTAGGTAATGACAAAAAGTAATTTTATTTATTACGGAATAGTCCTGGGGATGAATGGGACAGTCCCATTCATCCCCGTAAACACTGTCCCATTCATCCTCTTAGCCACATGGTTATATAAAACAGTGATTAGGCTTAGTAAGCATTGTCAATATTGTTCATTTTCATCATAACAAGAGATTATATCATTATAACATTAAAAAACTTATAAGGTTTTGAGAAGGTTAACAATCAATTAAACACTAAACAGATTAAACAAAAAAACTTACTTTGGTTCTTGAAAAATACACTTTGTACAATAGCTAATCTTGTGTTCTGGATATTGCTTTGAAACTATGTCTGTTGAATGACCTCAATACTGCCATCTGTCAGCTAAATTATCAAATTATTTATGTTTGGGAAACATATATAAATTTCTGCTGTCCCATTCATCCCCACTCTCCCCTACCCAGAATAATGAATTGAAAAATACTAAATTGTCTTCGATATTCTCAATGCCATCTAGTGTAAAGGCTCCCAGCAATAATACTGCAAAAGTTCGTGCACTTCCATCGTGTAGGGGGCCAGCGCATGAAATAAAACGGAGGCCGATCAGAATTTTATCTAATGATTTCCAACAGCAAATTTGACTGAAGCAATCCAGCAGTGGTCATGAAGTAATAGATCATTAGCCAGCACTTCTTCATCACTGCCAGCACCTATCTTCCTGCTGGCTAGCAATTTCCTCTTTGCTGGGAACATGCACTAACGTCTCTTTTGGATTAATTTTGCTAAAACTTGCTATGTGATTTTTTTAAACACGATTTTTTATTAATAATGATTATATGTATAAGAGATGTAAAAGAAATTATTCATGAAAATTTCACTATTTTAATGCTAACCTGGAAATATGATTGAAAATTTAGGAAATTTTGACATAAGATATTTATGATCACCCTATTATAGCATGCTGTACCAAGCTGAAAATCATTAAATAATTCTTATGAATAAACTTAAGTATAATAAATTGCTTCTAAATATTGTAAACCTTATATATCCTAATAAGTTTATTCTATATTTAATAAAACAATTTTTATGTATATAAATTGTAACACATTTTAAGTCGGACACATAAAGATACAGTGTTTATTGATTAATTAGTGAACTTGCTTATCTTTAAAGTACGATCTGGACCATTTGTGATAAAAACATATCTTCCTATTAGAATTCCATTTCCATAAAAATGTGTTATTTTGTCTCCATTCTTTAAAAATATTATAATTGTGTTTGTAGATGCTACAGAGTTATAGAATTTTATCCTTAATGCTTTATTTTTAACTTATAATGGAATTCTACATTTTAAAATTATTGGTATTTATTTAATTGTATTTTAATCTTTATAGTGCTAGAAAAGGCATCAGACACACTTTTGTTTACGCTAACATTAGACAATTTAGAGTCTACTGTAACTGGTTAAAACTCTTTTGTAATTCATTTTCGACATTGGTTTTAATTTTTTCTGATAAATTTACTTTCTTGATAATATTTGTATTCTGATGATAATGATAGATTCATTTTATTTTATTGCAGATGCATAAAGCCTTTAATGCAGATACACATCACATCATTCAAAGCTTTCTTTAAAGTATAAATTATGCACGAAAATATTTCTTTACGAAAGAATTTTGGAAAAGCAGCCTTTGTCACAGTAGGGAAAATCATTTATTTCTGCGTAATATAAGAAGATATTTTCCCAAAAGAGTAATTTATGCACTCATATGTTAATGAATTCCCATAAAAATGTAGTTTGAGGTATGCAACATGAATTTCTCACGTAAGAGCCATTTAAGCCAGCATTTGTTAATTCATACTGGTGACAAAAATGTTGTATGTGAAGTATGCAATGAGCAATTCTCAGAAAAGTGTGATTTAAGCAGGCATCTATTAATTCATGCTGCTAAAAAATCATTAGTGTGCGAAATATGCAACAAGAAATTTTCTGAAAAGAAAAATTTAGGAAAACATCTGTTAATTCATACTGGCGAAAAACCTTTCGTATGTGAAATGTGCAACAGGAAATTCTCTCAAAAGAGTAATTTAAGCAGGCATCTGTTATTTCATGCTGGTGAGAAACCTTTTGTTTGTAAGATATGCAACGGGAAATTCTCTCAAAAGAGCAACTTAAGCCAACATTTGTTAGTTCATACTGGTGTGAAGCTTTTTGCATGTAAAGTATGCAACAAGAAATTGTCTCAAAAGAGTCATTTAAGAAGTCATCTATTAATTCATACTGGCGAAAAACCTTTTCTTTGTGAGATATGTCGCAAGAAATTCGCACATAAGAACAGCTTAAACCGGCATCTGTTAATTCATACTGGTGAGAAACCTTTTATGTGTGAGATATGTAACAAGAAATTCTCAAATAACAGCTACTTAAGCCATCACTTGTTAATTCATACTGGTGAGAAACCTTTTGTTTGTGAGACGTGCAACAAGAGTTTCTCTCAAAAGAATCATTTAGGCAGACACTTGTTAATTCATTCTGGTGAGAAACCTTTTGTATGTGAGGTATGCAGAAAGAAATTCTCACGTAAGAGCGTTTTAAGCAGGCATCTGTTAATTCATACTGATGAAAAATCATATGAGTGAGGCAATAAAAATGTGGATAGTTGTAATATAAATGATAATATGTTATTTGCTGTTCATTATTTTTTTAAGAGCCACGGTATAACTATTATGTAAGTGCCATTTCTTATCAAATGTTATCTTTAAAGTGAAACACTTAACAGCAAACATTTACTAAACGAATGACAGTGAATTTAATTTACTAAACTCTACAGATTAGGATTGCTAAACCAACTTATCGCAAATATATTTTTATTTTATTATTATTTTATATTTTCTCAAAAATCTTACAGTTCCTTTATTTTTTGCATAATATGAATTATGACCGCCTTCTCTCATATATCTAAACTTAACTGTAAACTAGCAGAGTTGTTATGTGTAAATCTTAGAAACAAGCAAAAGTTCTTGGAGACATCTTTTTATTAACAATGCTTTAACACCGCAATCTCCACGCAACACTTAAACTAAAATTGATACTAAAAGAATTAAGCATGATCGAAACTACTGACTACACTCACAGCATCTCTATAAAGCACGGTAAACATACCGGCAGTGCTAAAATGAATGCATAAGAGAAAAATCAGCTCTGAGAAAACACACCCTTCGATCTTCACCCAATGTCTTAAAAAGCAAAGAAAGTCATGTATTAAATTTACATAATTTCAGCTAATTGATAAAACGGAGCTCCGAAACATCTCTGAAAAACAATTTTACGATTGACCAAACATCGATACATAATGACATCATACCAATTTAGAATACCTTTATACACTCTATCGAAATTCATGCAATGACGTCAGATCGTGGTTTTACATTACTTTGATTTCTTGAGCTGAAAAATACAGCAATTGAAATGCAAGTAAAACTGGAAAAAACTAAAAATACGAGATTTTGACAAAAGTTGCAAACTTATTAAAGCATCTGAAATTTAATTTTGACTTTTAACTTTTAAAGCCCACAATAAATTGAAAGGTTTGTAAAAGTCTCTCACGATTGAGAATGTTTTAATAAAAAGGCTTGTGATAAACAGAGTATCACACAATTGGTATTTCCCTGTAAAACTGACTTTCTTACAAACTGAAAAAAATTCTTCGAGTGTCGCTGACCCGGAATCATCTGTAATACCGAAAATAAAATATATTTAGTAACTTCAAAAAAATGTTTTTTGTGTTTGATACACTGATTGTTATTTCATGAAGGACTAGGAAATGAATAACGTAAAATGTGTCAGAAAATTTTGTTTTTTCATCAAATTCGGTCTCTTCTTAAAACTTTTTTGCATTTTTCAAAACTATTTATTGAGTTGTTTTCCGTATGTCTGTTCTCTAATTCTCATGAAGTACACACACATTTTTTCAACTGATGTATGTCGGTCTGAGGTCGTCTATTGGGCACAATTATTTTTGAAAATCAATTGTGTAGTATTTATAGATTGTGCAATGGAACACTCAAAGGTATTATATACTATTGCAGCAAATCGTTTGTCGTACATTGTAAATTATTTCATAAATTTATTCATTGAAAGTAATTTGAATGTCTGAGGTGTACTAATATATGCTTTCTGTATAATATATAGTGCAAACCAGTGGTGCAGTCCCGGAAAAAATGAGGGGACACTCTTAGTCTCGAACAATGGGCTGTGTTACCCATTGGCCAAACTTGATATTGTGTTTTACATTTCACTTCGTATTCCAGGAAAAAGCAATAAAAATTAAATAAAAATTTTTAATTTAATTTAAATCTAAAAATTAATTAAAATGTTTATGTAAATAAATAAACACACACACATATATATATATGTACGATGTTGTTTAAAATGAAATAGAAATTCATTGAACGTAATTTATATGACGACAATTTTAACATTGTTTTACTCCAAATACAACTTTAACTAGAATGAAAAATCATGTTCTATTTCATGCATAGATTATGAAACATTTTCTAATACTATCATGATTATTCTATTGTAATTATTTTTTTTATACAGGAACAGGGATTCGTAAATAAACATTGAAGGAAATACTTTACAAACTTAATAATTTTTTTCTTATTCAATATCTGTAGTTTTTAAGAGACTACTTCCCTCACAGGAGTAGAACCCGCTTATTAACGTTAATCCTATGGGAATTTTCTTTAATAACCCGTTTGCACTTGAGTATTTTAAAATTATTTTTAATGGCATTAAATAACTAAGGTCTTTTTTTACTCTTTCGATTTTCTTCGCAATTATTTTATTTAATGATTTATGAGGATTCGTCGACTTTCGAAACCGGTTTTGAAACTAAAATTATCCAAATTATAAAAAAATATGGAAACAGAATCTAAAAACTAAAAAAAGAAATGTGAAGATTATCCTTAGCTATCCAGTGCAAAAATTATTTTAAAGCATTGAAATGCAAATGAGACATTAAAAAAATTCTTCCATAAAAATTAACATTGTAATTTAAGGTTTTCTGGCATTTACCATTTACTGACCACTATAGTAATTGTGAATCTATATCTTTTGTGCAATCCTATATATGAGTTTATTTATATTACGTTCACACAGTAAAACTTATTTGTGCTAAAATAACGAATAATGCTCTTGAAAACACTTTTCTCTCAAATCCCGCCCACACAAATCAGATAATTCGAATTGTTGCATTTTATATCGTCTGTAATGTTGATTCATGCCGCATAATGTAATTGAAATTATTTAAGATTCAAAAAACACATCTTGCAACGCTCCTTGTAGACTATTAAAAGAAATTAACTTCGGAACTATGTCAAACTATTCAATATGAAAACAGTGTTGTCAATGGGCTACTCTATTTAATTGACAGCATTTTGCTGAAATGGTAAAATTTCCATTGTTTTCGCACTAATTAATGTGTTATTAAATAAGAAATCAAAATCAAGAAATCTAAAGTTTAAGAAAGTAATTCACTGGCAACATTGTTTCCACACTGGATAGTCTCACATGATACCGACGATATGATTGATACTAGCTTTATGTTTTCCACTGGCTCCACAAAAATGGCGGTTGGCGAAAGCTGACTTTTTTCAGAGTGTGTCAGGGCCACATCTAGGGTAGGAAATTCAGTCCCTTTCCCTAAAATTCTTTGAGCCCCCTCTTGAAAAGAATCCAAGGTTTCGAAATGAAATTCTATTAAAAATCTCATTTAATTATCAGCTCCCTTCACAGTTTTGCAAAATTACTAATTTAAAATTAAAATAAGCTTTAACATTCGCACATCCTGTTTGTACAAATGAACCTAACTTGATGTTTAACTTTGCAGTAGTTATAAACGGAGATTTTTCATCACCGTATTCTTCTAAAGGTCTGCATGGACTTGACCCAAGACACTTACCCGGCAAACGGAATGTATGCAGATTTTCAGACGGACCGACAGAATTAGAACAATTTTTTCAGTGGACCGGACCTTCAAACAGAATAAACGTTTCAAGCGTCGTCGGTAAAAGAATTGAACGGGCCATACGAGCCAGACCAGGCCAATAAAAAAAATTTATGGGGCCTAGTGGCCCTACATAATATTCCGAAAAAACGATAAAATACGAGCTATTTTCAATGAATGTTTTAGCGAAAGTAAGTTATAAGTGTACTAGTTTGACAATGTCAATACAGAAATATAATTTGTCCAGTGTAGAGATCGGCATCGGACAATTAAATTGTGTCTAATCTGGGCTTCATATATTTTTAGCAGATTCGGGTTGGCCCGAGATCAGCTTGCATTGATTTCTACATCGTCGAGCCGTGTCGGAGCTGGACTTAATTGTTCTCAAACTACATAGATCGGACAATATGTTTAGCAAAAGTATTAATAGCGATAATTAACTTATGTTAACTTAATCTTTGGGAATATACTTCTTAATGATTCTTATAAGTTGTTATTAAATTCAATGCTCAACAACGCGAAATTTTAACACACTTTCTGACTAATTTTTAACTGTAAAATCATAAAATTGACAAGCCTGACTATTGTAGAGATCCGAAATCGAATAGCATTTTCCAAATTCACTTAATAGATAGCTTGTAAAGATATAAAAGAATCTACTCACATGGCTAGATATTTCAGGTTTTTCTCTTTTCTGGTATTGTCGCTTCCGGAAATTCAATTAAAAACGCTAATTTTGATAGTATTTTTTCAAAGAGATATGGCTTGTATCAAAAAATAGATAACACCATTTGACTATAAAGTTTTTGAATAAGAATATCTGCTAATCTTATGCGTTTTCGAAAGAAATGGATTTAGAAAGTAGTTGCATTGGACTCAATTTTTATATTAAAGCTTAAGCCTCGTATTCAGGGAGCGAGATTTTTTCTGTTGCTTACGTTATCTCTTTCCTCAATAACTTATAACAATTTCACGAAACGCTTTTCAAACAATTACTTTATGCCGACAGTAACGCGATAGAAATGTTGTATAACAGTGATATGCATAAATTTGTGTTTCAAGTAGTATAAGATCATTAAAATACAATGTAAAAAAGAAGCCGTACAGCATATTTCAACAGAATAGTTTACTGTATACCTGTAAACGAATTACAAATGCTACACATTTTATTTTTACTGAAGAATCTCTATAGTAAATCATTATAATGTATATAAATAATGTGGAAATTCAAGTATATGTACGAGAATCAGAATGACGAACCGAAGTCTTAACAATGTTAGAAAGTATTAAAATATTGTATTTTTTATGCTTTTTCAAATTGTATGGAGATTGTAGGCATTTTTAAACAATATTGCCGTTATTCGATAAAATCCGTTTTTTATTTTATTTTTATATCTATTCTAGAACTATAATAAATAAGACGTATATTAAAAACCCAAAAGTAAGCTTCTGTCAGCTTACTTTCTAAAATGAAGAGAAGCAGATTATTATTATTATTGAACACCCGAATATTTTAATGTATTTTAATTGACATTTCAGAAAAAAACATAAATATAAAAGAAAACAGAAAGAAAATTAGTCTTTTACGATGGCATCAAAAAGACAGACGCTCTTTTTGATGGAAAATTCTTGATTATTCTTTCTTTTACTCTTTAATTACTTTAAATTCTTTGAAAAGAACAAATTTTATGATTATTTTTTTCATTTTCGAGAGAGAAAGAAAATTTATTTAATTAAATTTGAAAATCCAGAACGAAGCAATTCTGCTGAACTGCCTTTGACAGCGCTCATGTTTCCTTTTCACCCTTTATTTCTACACTGTTCGACAAAATATATAGTTTTATGACAAAATCATATTGATATTTGAAAAATGTGCTAATCCTTATCAAAAATTCTTGGTATAACATAGAATGCAATTTAAAACATCACTGGTGAAAACTCAAAAAATGCGTTTAATTCTCTTGAATAAGATCTTTTATCTTCATTTGGAGTTGCTAATTTTGTATATGTTTCTGTACGCAATATTATAAAGTTTCGGCTTATTTCCAGGTTCGGATGCGTGTCAATATTATTTTGTCCTTCAAAAATTGAAATTTTGATATCAGATACTCATAGATAGAAATAAAAACGGAGTTACTTTATAGATATTAGCTCGAATTCAAACTAATTTAATGCTTGTAGTTTTTTCCTGTGTAAAGTATTAATTCTCAAAACTGTCAATGTGAATGAAAAATGAAGATGAGAAAAAAAGAGATAATGATTTAGAAGAATTCTTTCACTGCACTGCATCAGGAGTTGACGATCTGCGTTGAGGTCCCTTTTGTCTTCGAGGCTCTTGTCTCCGGACGAAATCTGCTGAACCACTTTTGAGCGGTGCGTTCACTCACTGAAGCCTTTCCAAACACATACCATATTCTTCTAGCGGCCTCTGCAGCTTTGTTTCCTAATTTGAACTCGTAGAACAAAATAGGCCTCAAAATCTCCTTTGTCAACGACATCCTTCGTCAACGATTGTACTTCCTACAAAACTGGTAGCGAAAAGTGAGATACGTTAAACAACTCTCTACTGATTGCAATTTAAAGGCAATCTACAGAAATGACGTCATCAGAAACAGTATGACCACGCCTACGCAGCAAATGTAGCTGTTCTCAAAAACCGCACGAACTTTTTTGGTTACCTGATATAATCATCACTTAATTTATCAATTCAGCTAGAGCAACGATTCCCAACCTGGGTTACGTGGCTGGCCTGCTGGGGGTACATGCAAACAATCTTTATTATAAAGACCAAACGTATGTGTGCGTAATGCATACTTCCTTTTGTTAGTGGGCAACACTTTGAAATTTGAAATGAAATTTCTGCTTTACTATTTATGTTACTGTAAATTTTTAAACTTCCAAACATCGCACATTTTTAATTTTATATCATCGTATGGGAAAAAAATGCACTTTTAAGTACATTTTGTTTGGAAATTCCATCTTATTTTATATTTGAGATATTGATTTTTTTGTAGTTTTTAACACTGTTTTTGTAATTGTGGCACAAGAAGTACTCTATTTCCATTAAAAATAGAGGGAATAAAATAAATTAGCGTATCTTTTTGTGGCCATTTGTTCATAAAAAGCGAAAAATATTTAAATGAAAGTACATACGATGTGAAAAAATATAGTCTGCTATAAATCCCGGCGAATTTTATTTTTATTTCGTTTTTATTTATCAATTAAATGATTTTAATTTTATAAAAACTTCACGTGATACAACACTTTCTCTTTGAAAAAATGTATTTAAAAAACAGTTATGTGACTTATTTTCTCTGTTTTCATTTAATTCGTATCAAATACTTGAAAGAAAGCAAATTTAGTATCCTGTATCTAAAATCATTTTCCGAATTTGAAGAAATATCAATGAATGTGATCGGATTAAAATTGGAAGTGTTACAAACAAACAAATGAAGGCATCTGAATTGTTAGATACCCAATTCACTTCTTATATGACGACTATGCTTTTTGCTGTGTTTGGGTATTATTCCGCGATAATATCATATGTTTACTATTCAATAGACGTTGGTTAAGTTCATAAAACAGGATTTTTTTAGCAGATACAAAGCACGTCATTAGATTATAAAAAAGCATGTATTTTAGTTTTAAAAACTGAAATATGTTTTGCAGAAGTTTGTAATTTTGACCCCAGCTGTTTTGAAATACTTCATCGGTGAAAACGCGGTGGTACTTTCGAAAATAATGCAATCGCAATCACACACTGATGAAACACAGTATTTTGCAAAAATTTCGTGTCTTTATTGAAGAGCCGTGACATATAGTCTGCATTATGTACTCAAAATGTTTTGTCCAAAAATTGGCAATATTATAGAATTTTATGATTCTCGAATGGATGAATTAATTCAGTAGAGTAAGGCAAGCAAATAAGGGTATTCTTGGCGATAATTCTAGTTCGTTACTATAAAAAATCGACATTTTACCTTATGTGGTGTCACAGGAATATTTTTGATCACACTTAAAATAATATAAATAATTTAGTATGTATTTCCATCTAATAGAAATCGCGACTTTAAGAATTTAATGATGTTAAAATGATGAAATTAGAATACCATTTTTTTAATGTGTGGTGACGAATACTAAGGTGAATATGGATATGAAAAGTGCATATGTAAATCTTGAGTAGTGCTGTGAAAATAATGACAAAATGAATACCCGTATGGTAATGTTGATTTAGAATTCTTTACCCGTTAAAAAGTATTTGTTTCGTTAGTCGTTACTGTTCAGAAACTGGGTATTCGCAGTCATCGAGCATACGGCATACATCGATCGTATAGATTAATCTTTGGAAGAATTAGTATTAATAAATAAACTAAAAACTTTGTAAAATCAGCATGTTGTTATTGCTGTAGCTCGAAAGCGTCCTGCTTATTTTTTCATTTTATGGTGATTTTACAAAGTTTTTTATTTTATTTTTCAATTTATCTCCTGTGATTACGGTGTTTTTCATTAGAATTCGTATTAGTTAGTGCTGCCATCTATCCGTAAAAGTTACATTTATTGAAATTTCGAACTTTCATTTTAAAAATGCAAATAGAGTATTAAAACCAGGGCCTTAGCGAAAAGTCAATAATTAGGGATGGGGAGAGGAGGGAGGGTCAAGAAAATGTAGTGGGATGACTCATACATTTTTTTTCTTTCTCTCTCAGGGACGCAGAATTATAAATTACTGCATATTTACTAAACTACAGTGCATATTTACACTGTAGTTTAGTTATTATGTTTCTGATTAAACTGTTGTAATAACTTCATTTTATGCTTAGAAAAGAATAGGATTATGGAAAATTCGAGCGCATAACTAGTGCAGTATTAAACATCATGTTGGCTTCATGTGTGCAAGTAAAATGAGCAAGTGTTGAAACACTTGTTTCAGACAATTTAGTATTTTTTCAAAACTGTGACAGGTCCTCAAAACTAAATTAGATTTTTCAATAGAATTTCATTTGGGTTTTTGGAACATAAATTCATTTAGTGAACTTGTAATCTTTTCGGGGGGGGGGGCTCAAAATGTTTTAGGGGGGCTGAGCCGCCCGTAACACCCCCTTAGCTACGCCCCGGATTAAAATGGAATGCATAATTGTACACAGGGTTGTAGTTAAAAATGAGTAATAGGAGGGGGGGGGGGCGCTAAAGAAAATGTTGTGTGGAGCTCATATTTTCACATATGTATTTCAATAGCGGCTTTAACGGTGAGTCCACAGATTCATGATGCCCCCCCACACACACACGCGCTTGCTGTACTGCAGAAATATTCTAAAAATTACTTTAAAAAATAAACATACCTTAAATCCTTATCCCCCCCCTCGTTCAATAATGCGAATCTTTCTGATTCTGTAAAAGGTCAACTCAAATCAAAATTAGGTAACATCTGACACATTTGTGAAAGCAATTTTAATCTCGAGAAATTTGCAAGTGTACTTATTCGGAAACTAGGAGATTGAAAAAAGTTTTGAAAAATCTATGAAATGACAAATGTCAAACATTCTATGAAATTCGGCATTTTAAACTAACTTTCCGTACGCGACTGCTAATTTCTCCCTCATGATGACATTACTGTGTTTGTCAAGTCTTAAAAATTATCGTAAAATGATTAATAACATTTATAAATCATTTTATGCATTTATAAGAAAATGAGAACCACTTCAATTTCTTCATATCTGAATGAAATCTGTGTGACTTATATATTTTGTTATTCTGATACATATTTTGAATCACATTTTGATTTAACATTTAATTATCATTTGCTTTATCAAAAATATATCCACTTCTTATTTCTTTTTCTTGTCATAGTAAAATAAGTAAATGAATTAACAAGCCATATGAAATCCAAATCATTTGAGATTCGAGAATAACTAATACAAATAGAATGATAGGTATTTAGAGCTGTTGAAAACCGCATGTATTCGTTAATAAATAATTGCAATTATTACTAATACTACCTCTAATACAAAATACCGAATCGTTTCTTTTGAATACTCGTTGCTGCTGAAAAACTAAATGAAACGAATTTCAAACATTACCTTCATTTCGGGATTTATTCGAAGTCCGATTGTCTACAAGATGAGAGTTAGTTTTTCGGACTTTAGACTCGGTATAAGTTATTATCACATACGGCTATTTCATTTAGTTGTTTAGGTATTAGAAAGAAGAAAGATAGAAATGTGTTTTATTATTTCAGCGTCCGTTCTTTTGCCGAATACGTAAGTGTGAATTTGGAGGGAGTTTTTGAAAAAGAAAAAAAGCTTTTAGAAGAACGATTGTTTCGAGATCGTTTAGGGATTGTACTATTTACCTTACAGATATGAATTTTTATATGCATTTTTAAAGCTTAAACCAAATAATTGTGCTTTTTTTTCTTTTTTCTTTCCTTCTTTTTTTTTGAGATTACATATCATGTATTAATATTTCGATTTAAAAAAGAGCCATCGATCTAAGCAAAAGAAAAACAACACGTGTTTATCATTTAAGAGTTTAATTAAACTATTTTTGTCTTAATTATGCATTTAATCTATTAAAATTTCCTTATAATTTCACTATAAAAAGAATGGAAGCTTATAGTAGAATAAAATATCCGTTATAGCTGTAATTAAGGAATGATGAAGTGTTTCTGGAAAGAATTATGTCTGAAGGGTCACCATCAGCGCCGTGCGAAAGGGGGTCGAAAGGGCGACGACCCGGGGGCGGAAATTTAGGGGGCGCAAAATTTATAATACTAACGTCATTTTTGGCCTATTACAAGAAAAAATTGGGAGGGGGGTGCCAAATCGTAAATTTGCCCCTAGCGCAATTTTCTCTTCGCACGCCCCTGGTCACCATATAAAAGTATTAGATGATAACTTGATCTTCAATACGAAATGCTATTCGATTTGATATCACTTCTATGGCCATCAGTGCCAATTTTATGATTTCATGCATTAGATTGAGTCTATGAATATGTTAGAAAAATTTTGCGATGGTAAACGGGGTAAAACGTTTTTGAGAACTCGCTTAATGCTACTTTCCGTTATCGCATGTTTCGCTGGCTTCACTCTAAGCAGTGGACATTTCTATTCAAATACACAATTAATATTTTTCTTTTTAATATGTACCTTAATATATTTGTTGAGGTGGACTCGCGAGAAATCATGAATTATACAAACGTAAGCAGCGTTTGATGTAAGTTCCTCTCTGTTCGGTTGCATATGGACTCCGATAACGGCTAACGAGTGGTATATCTAAATAAAGATTCGGTACTTCGTATCTTAGAAAATACCCGTTTCTTAGTAACGAATACGTACGGTTTGCAACAGCTCTAATCTTGAGATAGTGAAAATGATATCGGTTTTAGATTTCTCGGGGAAAAATTCTACGATTGGGTCAAACTGGAATAAATTTTGCTGTTTTTTATTTTGGATTACCAAGCATAAGAGTTTTAATTAATAACTTTGTCGTAATAAGAGATCTTTATTGTATTTAATTGCATACATTTCAATAAACAATTTTATTTTAGTTGATAGGTGTAACGAAAAAATAAAAACAAAAATTGACATGTTTCGATTCTATCTTATAAGAACCATAGTCATAATAAAAATAAAAGTAAAAATACGAATCATTTCACAGTCAATACAAACAGCTCGCAACAATAAAATATAAATTAAAAACCCCGCGCACTTTTGTAAAAATAATAAATTAAAAATAGACAATGATCAAAATTAATTATTAAATTGGTTCATCCCGTTCAAATTCCCACAAGGAATTTATAAACTCTAACCACGACTTGTGAATATTGAAAGAAAAATTATCATTGCAAACAAAATTTTTACGAGCATAAATTTAAATAGCCTCCTTTGTAATGAATTTACGACAACAATTTGATATGAAACATAATTTGCTTTCATTAAACAGAATTTTTATCTCCTCATTTAAATATAATCTAGATAAAGCAGTGTTAGTACGACCAAATTTTATATCAGATTCATGTTCACGTTTCCTAATTCCAAGTTTTCTCCCAGTTTTGCCAATGTAATAGTTTAAGTCTCCTTTTTCTGTAATATAAGGAATTTCATAAACCCCCGCAAGATCATTGTGTCCTATAGGGTCAAATTGTTTATTAAGTAAACTCTTTAATTTTGGTGAAAATATTTTTGGTAAATTAAAGAGTTTACTTAATGACTGAATTACTCTGATATGAAAAGCCTAAGAAATGGTTACGTGAATGAGAAAAGGTTGAGAAACGCTGAGCTAGACCAAGCATAACTCAATTAAATTAGCTATAACCCCTTCGCAATGAACTTATTATTACAGAATTTTTAATCTATTATCTGCTGGTTTTTCAAAACAGAAATTTTTGCCTAATATAATCATTAAAATGCGCTGATAAAATGGAGCAAATTATTAATAAAAAATAACCGTTGTAATAACTAAGGAATTTGAGTACCATATGTGCCACGTATAGATCAGTTTCAATCACTTGACTATTTTATTTTCAATTAATTATTTTTCAATAAATAACTAAAATCATCGATTTTTTGGGTAATATTATCTTTTAGTCAATCAAAGTGGAGAAAAAGCAGAAAAACTGACTGCCAAAAAAAGTTTGTCAAATTGGTTCCTAGGATGTGACGTCAGTTGGAACCGATTTCATCAGACTCGTCACTAAGGAGTTAAGCCGTTCACATACATTCACAATAAAGCTCACAAATTATTTTGTGCAACCAATAGAATTTATAAGCATCCTTTACTGTGCACAAATTTAGTTTTACTTAAAAACACACACTACAATTCACGATCAAAATCCGACTTTCAAAAACTATAACTTTTTGCGTCTACAATTATATGAACTGTTAGCGAATAAAACACTCAAATACGCCAAATTCATTGTAAGCACATTGAATTACATGTATTTTTAATTTATTCAGAGGGATTTTTTTCACAATTTCAGATTTAATGGGACATTTATGTTTTGTATTTTATGACAAAGTAAAAATTATCCAAATGTGAATATCTAAAGCTTAAACGAATTTAAAATGAACAATTATTACAACAGCACTTTAGCATTAATTAAATGAACAATTATTCTGTACCGACGGCTGCGATTAGCACCTATATAGGCCGTTTTACACCCAAAAAATTCTACACACATTCTATTGTCCAGCAAATGTCTTGCAGTGCATTTCAGTAATGTATATAATTTAAGTTTAATTACATTTGATATCGTATTTGAATTTTTTCGTCCGCGCATTATTATGAAACCGAACTATTTTTGTGTGCCCCTATAGATGTGACATAGTTAAATGTTTTTCATAGTAAAATAACAAAAGTAGAATAACAAAGAAATGTAACAAAAAATGAGTATTAGTTATTTAAAATGCACAAAATGTACGCTTACCACATTCTAAAGATAGCAGGTTTTCTCTAAGAATTAGACTAATATGAATGTAAAAATATTTACGTTACAGAAATAGATAGAATACAAAATTAGATTAGCATACAAATTTAATTAATTTTACAGAAAACTTGAGCAAATATATATATATATATACATATTACGCCACTATAATGTGAACAGGATTCTATGCAATTTTTTTTTCAATTAAGTGAATGATTAAGTAGTTTTAACATATTTTTTGTTGACTATAGATCAGAATGTTACTAAGAAAAATGCATTTTGAAAATTTTCCCAAATCTACTGCTTTTTTCTTATAGATGAAAGAAAATAATAAAAGCAATAAATAAAAATAATAATGACAATTTTTAATGTCTTCCGTGAGCATCTCGCACTTTTTTTTTAACATGGACAAACGATTCTTTTTTCTCGATCACAGGTTGAGTACACAGCGTTGCAATTTATATAAATAAGTGATTGGTCCCAAAGGCAATGAGGATGAGAATTTATTGGTCTGCTACATAAAATTCTATTACTATATATACCCGTGTATAAGTCAAACCCCCAAATTTTTAAACAAAAATTAAAAAAAATGAATTTTTGTGTATAAATCGAGTCACATTTCTAGTAGTATGTCGAAAAATGATTAATAATCGAGGTAAAAAAAATACACTTTCATCAAATCGTTTTTTAAATATCTAATTAGATTTCTTGTAAAATTTCTCATTAGACTTTTTTTTAAATCAACATTTTAAAACTATGTAATTACGTAAAACACGAGACTCTTAAACTAGTTTGAAACTATTCACATCAATTTAATAATACTTTTAAAAAAAATGAAAATTTTATTCAAGCTTTTTTTACGAGAATAACAACTTAGAATGCCAAAATAAAGTACTATCTCTTTGATTTGTAGAACTTTTAGGAGAGAATTCTAGAAGCAGTCTTAAGTTGAACACTTTTTAAAAAGACGATTTAAATATTGAAATGAATAGCGCTCTGTTAAAACATCTCTGCCGATCACGCGCCAAGGCGTGATATGGCGTGATATGGCGCCAACGTTAAGGGACCACTCACGCGCCTGCGCGTGATGTCCAATAGCCAGTCACGCGTTGGCGCGGGAAAATCACTGATTCTTTGTTATAAAAAATAAGTCGGCTTCTGGGTAAAACTTACTTCTACAGTGCGGCATTAACTATCACCACGTCTTCACGTAAGCGGCAGTGAACGTGTTAAAGAGAATTCTATATCAGGAAAATGGGTGCAAAACAATTACAGAAATTATTCTTGAGTTTTTCTTAATCAATCACAGAGAATTTAAACTATTTCCGCTTTTACTTTTGTTAAAATACTTGCTTATTGGTAGGTTATCTTCGAAAAAAGTATTTATGTTTTAACTAACTCGTGTATAAGTCGACCCCCCATTTTCAACTGACAATATTTGTCTAAAATTCTTTGACTTATACATGAGTATATACGGTAATGCCTTTCAACACACTAAGGAACACCCCCCCCCTTTCAGCCAAGAAACGGTACTAAAAATTGTCGCTTGAAAGAGAAAGCGTAAACTGCAGCAATGGATTTACTGCTTGAGAAGAAAAAAAGGGCACAACACTGTTATTCCCTCGACCAAAATACTATCACCAAATTATAAGATTAAATGTCAATAATAGATGATCGTGAATGTCAATTTCCATGACATTAAATACGATACGCGTGTTTAAAACGTCAGTAAATGTTTATTTCGACTTTTTATTTGCATTTTTATTAATATTCTACTAATTATTTATTTTTTCATTATTTAAAATAAAAATTATGTCAACATGTATAATTTGGCTATTAGTTTGGCGATTTGTATAATTTGGCGAAACTGGTCGACGGGATAACAAAGTAGTACCATTAATTTAATTATATATTTATTTTTGAATGAAAGGTGTGATTTGAGACCAGTTGCAGTTATATCAGAGTAGGAAAAATGAATGCTTGTGGCGTTTACAGTAGAAAGGGATAAAAGGTCTCTGGTACTGAGAATAACAAAATTCTCTAAATTAGTAGTCCATTTAAAAATGTTATGCGATCGCAGAGCAGCAAACATTAAAGATATGAATGCTGATATGGCTAGTGTTCATGAATATCTTGCACACTGCATTAAAAAAAATCATGTTTATAGAATCTAAAAAATTCAACTTCATTTCGTTTGGTAATTACTAGAAATGGTGTTAAAAAATTCATAAAGAATTTTCCTTACAGACCATAACACAAAATGGGAAAATTTTTTACAGTACCTCTAAACGAACTAAAAATACTAAGAAATTTATTTTCAATAATGAATATGGGACAGTAATCATTTATCAATTACATGACAATCTGATTAATTCTTGAGAATTAGATGATGGTCAAGTGGGAAATTGTTTACTCCAAGTATTAAATACTTTTCAAGTATTTTGGAGAGTTTCAAAAGGTGAATGAATTGGAAAAATAAAGGAAAAAAATAAAAAGCATTTTACTAACTTTATTGACATTTAAAAATCACATCAGATTTTCATACTTTTATAAAAGAACAATCAGAATTCAGAAGACCTTGAAACTAAGTAATTAATACCTACAGGTATTAATAATGACATTTTAATGAAATCAGGGTATTTCTATTTATGGATTTCTGATGACAACAGCATATTTGTTAAACATACTTTTAGATTTTTAATAAATAAGTGCTTACCATAAGCATCGATACATTGATATTGATGTAAGCATCGACATTTTTAAAGATGTATTATAGAAATTTTAGATTGATTTTTTTTAGTCCCATGTAATATTTGTTTCAGGACTAAAGAGGTTCAACTTTTATGAAAAAGACAGATTTAAAATCAGAGAACTTCACTGGGAGAAATTACTTTTAACAATCTTCTGATTTAAATATTCTCAATAGCTAACAGGCTCAATTTTATAGATTGATAAATCTAAGTTACGTTTAAAAAAACAATTCCTATAGCCTGATTAACAAAAAATGGGCTTGCCAGAAATAAGCTTATTTGCTAGTTTAAATTGGCAAAATTTTTGCTGGTAGATGTTTCATTTTAGTCTTTATAATATTTGGAATAAAATACTATTTTAATAGTAAATATTCCTAAATAAAAGAAATATACGAATTAGTTAAACGCAATTAGCAAATTGTAAAAGCGAAAATCAACAGATTGCTCTTTTGAAATTTTTTTTGTGTACATTTCACACAAGTTTTTTCAGTACATGAACAGTAGCTTTCTTAAAACACTCGTTGAGGAGAAATTACTGCTGCATTTCTCACACAAAATTTTACTCCTTTGTATGTATTGAAAGATGTTTACTAACATATATTTCTGGAAGAATTTTTTGTTGTATATCTCACACACAAAAGCTTTCTCACCAGTCTGAATTAACAGATGACTGCTTAAATGAGACTTCCCAGAAAATTTCTTGTTGCATGTCTCACAGAGTAAGGTTTCTCACCAGTATGGGTTAAGAAGTGTGAGCTTAAATGATATTTCTGAGAGAATTTCTTGTTGCATGTCTCACAAACAAAAGGTTTTTCACCAGTATGTATTAACAAATGCTTTCTTAAAGAGCCCTTTTGAGAAAAATTCTTGTTGCATATTTCACACACAAAAGCTTTCTCACCAGTATGAATACAGAGGTGTGTGCTTAAACTACTCTTTTGAGAAAATTTCTTATTGCATATCTCACAAACAAAAGGTTTCTCACCAGTATGAATTAAGAAGTGTGAGCTTAAAATATTCTTTTGAGAAAATTTCTTATTGCATATGTTACACACAAAAGGTTTTTTACCAGTATGAATTAAGAGATGCCTGCTTAAATTACTCTTTAGAGCGAAATTCTCATTGCATATCTCACACACAAAAGGTTTTTCACCAGTATGAATTAACAGATGCTTGCTTAAATCGTCCTTTCGAGAGCATTTTTTGTTGCATATCTCACAAACAAAACGTTTCTCACCAGTGTGAATTAATAAATGTCTTCTTAAATAACAGTTTCGTGAGAATTTCTTGTTGCATATCTCACATGCAAAAGATTTCTCACCAGAATGAATTAAAAAATGCATTCTTAAATCAAACTTTCGAGAGAAACTCTTGTTGCATATCTCACACACGAAAGATTTTGTTTGCTGAGAGCTAGAAGCTATTTACCCAAGAAGGTCTTGTACAGAAGTTTTTTGCTGCATATTTCAGATTTTAAATATAGTTTTGATTGCTTTGATATTTTGATTGAATTAAAGCTTCATGCATCTGTAATGGAAATAAGTTAATCACTGTTCATTATAAAACAATAAGAAAAAATATAATAACGTGAAAAATTAAAATAGAAGCACAAAACTGATATGAAATAAAATTTCTATCATAGTATAAAAGAGTATAATAGAAATATAATTATCGGAATCTTGTAAAATTAAAATGTGCATGAGATACATTGCTTACTTGTGTCATGATTAAACTATAAATAACATTTTAGCAAGTAAACTAAACAGCTACTATAAAACTATAAAACAAATATTTTATCATATTGAAAATATATAAAAAATAAAATTTAAAGTTATAAAAAATATTATAAATAAAAAGTAAAACAAATACAATTTATAAATAAATAATTTCTACAAGCCTTTTATAAATAAAAACATAAAGCAATTTTAAGAATAAAGTTATATAATTTAGGATCACAAATGGCGATAATGATATATTGTATAATCAATGGGGCAAATGTAAATTATTTTAGTGGAATGAGAAATGACATTATAGACATGGATTTAGTCGGAATTCATTCAACTTTATTAATTTTTCAGTTTAATATAAAGGACTATTGGAATAAGATTCTTCGTTATTATTTCAGGCTATGCTGTATGGTAATGATTTAATCATTCAATAACATTTTTAGCAATTTTAAAAACTTATATAACTGATAAAAGTTAAAAAAAGATATTTAAAACTTTGCAATACAGTTCACTTGGAAATACCTTCATAGATCAGTCCCTTGAAATCGGATGATGAAATGTGTGAAGAGAAAACATCAAACTGAATTATAATAGAGTCTGTAGAGAGCAAAAGAATTACAATAGAGCCAGAACTGTGTGAAGAGGGGGGGGGGTGAAGAGAGCGGTCACCTCAGAAGCTGAAATTGAGGAGCGCCAAATTTATGTTACCATTGTCTTTTATTTCTTTTTTTAAAAAAATAAGAATTAGAAACATATTGGTATTTTTTTGTGACAAAACATACATTCTCGAAATAGCATGTTGCTTTTTTCTTGAAATCCAAAAGGGGTTATACAATACTGTTAGATAAATTTTTTTCGACACAAGTTTTCCAAATCCCCTTTGCTAATATATAAGTGCAGTGTTCTTTTATATTATTTAGTCATTAAAAATAAACCTTTTTAAGGATTCAAAATAAAAGACAAACATGTATTCAATTGAATTTATTTGGTTTTCATCTTTTCAATTTTGTGAAACTTGTCACAAAAAAAAAGAAAAAAAAATGTGATGGGGAGCAGGGCCAAATTGAAACTTCACCCCAAGCACAATTTTCTCTTCGCACGCGACTAGATAGAGCATCAAACATGTTAAGGAAAATTATACAAATAGCATATTTCATTCAAAAACAAATCATTATCAATAAACCGTCTTGCATGTCAAATAAAAATGATAAAAACAGAAATATTTAAAATAATGGTGTTTCATTTATAATGTTCATCTAATTTCAGTATAAAAATGCCTGTTTAAGAGCAAATTTTTTTAAATTCACAGTGAAGACATAACACTAATCACAGAAAAAGACCCGGATGATAATATTAAGTTTATGGGGCCGTTCTTTTATAATAATTCGCTTAAATTTTAATATTTTTATATGATTTTCTTTTGGTATAGGATAACTGAGGATGATTTATAACCGAACTAGTTTTTACTTTTTCGATTTTGATAATATATTTTTTATATTATAATAGTTTCAATTTCAGAACCGATAGCCGACCGGCAATTTCAGAAAACCTCTTGTTTTACCTATTATCAATTAATATAGGTTTTTAAACTTGCTAAAAATGTTAATAAATGATTAAATTATTACCATGCAGTATTATAACCGGTTTTGAAAGGAAAAGTAATTAAAAAAATCTGAAACCAAAATTGAAAAAGTAGAAACTAGACCGATTGTAGAACATTTTCAGCTATCCCATGAAAAAAATTCCTGTACAAAATATTAAAATTTGAGTGAGATACAGTCGATACCCCGTTAATACGCGAATCAGGGGTCGGATCAAAATTCGCGTATTAAACGGGTTCGCGTATTAACCAAAGGTCGCGAATTTTCATCGAGTGGTCTATGTAATAACAATATATGTGGAAAAAACACATTTTTTTGTCAATTTTTAGCATTTTTAAGACATAAAATGACATTATATTTATTTTAATCAGTATGTGCTTATTAAACAGGAACGTTTGAAAGCTGTAAATTCAAATAATCATTATTTTCTGAAGTAAAAATGCTATGTCTTTTCAAATTTAGATTTATTATGTATGACACATAAAACTGAATAAGACGAGCACAAAAATTTCTGCTAACCATATTTATTAAAACTAATGTTAACAAAATTGAAATCTTTGTTAGTTATATACAACAGATAGATGCGATAATAAATAGTGTTGATAATAATAAAAAGTCAATTAAAAATTTTTACTGAAGTCAATAATGTCATAAAAATTACTGTTTGGAAAAATAGCTGTCAGTTTTGACCTGTTTGACTTGCGGTCGCTCCATCACCATGATAACACCATGATTCCACCTTATTTAGGTAGTGGTAAAGTTCGCTCATTAAGGGACCTTTATCCAGTGACGACGCATATTGTCTTGGGAAATTGAATGCCTCTGTAACTTTCGAGAGTGTGGATGGGACCAGAAGCGCAGGTTTATAATCTTCCTCCTCATCTAGATTTTCAGTTGCAGTTACATCGGCGATGACATCATTCAGACTTCTAAGTTCGGAGGTAGCTAGATCTTTGTCGATATTAATGAACGTGTCTAAATCGACAAAATTTTCTCCTACAGTTTCTTGTGCGGCCAGCCAATCTTCTTCAGCATTAGGGTGCGAGGTTGGCTCCGTGTAAATGATGTCCTCGCTACTTCCGAAACCTGCTTTGTGAAAACAATTTTTAATTGTTGCTGGTGTAACACTTTCCCATGATGCAGTAACAGGGTTCCCAGCGTTATGGAAAGTCAGGGAAAATATGGAAAGTCATGGAATTTCAAGGTAGTCATGGAAAGATAGGGAAATTTCAAAATATGTATGAAAAGTCAGGGAATTTACAAATATTTTGTAAAAAGTCATGGAAAATTCTTGGAAAAGAAAATTTAGAAATTTGAAAAACAATTGCAGAAAAAAATCTCTAGTTTGAGAAAGAATTCTAGAAATAAGTAGCAAATTTCATTATATGCCTGCTTCTTCAGGGAATTTTTTGAGATTTGGTCAGGAAAAGTCATGGAATTTTTCGAGATTAGGTCATCAAAAGTCAGGAAATTTGCCATTCATGTTTTGCTGGGAACCCAAAGTAAGCATGTTCATAGCGTCGAGGACTGTAATTGGACGACATTCGTAGCAAGAAGGATTGCTGTCGTGTTTCCTTTGGTGAAGGTATCACCGTATGAGTCTTGTAATTTACTTTGTCGCTATTAATTATTCATTGGTCTATTGACTGGGTGACGCTAGTCAATTGGATGTAAAAATTCTACTTGGACATTATTCAGATCTTCGTTATCTTTTGGAAGCGCAGGTCAGTTGTCCACAAGCAATAACAGATGGTGCGATTCTTTTCTCATACGCCGATAAAAATTACGAAACCATGTTGTAAAAATGTTGCCCATCATCCACGCTCTACGCTGGTTTTCGTACAGGCAGGGGAAATTCTTGACATTTTTAAAGCATCGCGGGTTGCTTGATTTCCCTGTAACCAGGAGCTTTAATTTATTTAATCCATCAGAGTTGGCACCCAGCAGAATATTAAGACGCTCTATTTGCTCAGTTTGCCTCCATGGTCTATTTCTCCGTTCATGACCATTGTTTGACTGGGTGTCAGTTTGTAAAAAAGCCCAAATTCGTCCACGTTGTAAATATCTCGATTTGAGTAATTTTATTCAAGCTGCAGAAGAACATTAATTTTCCAACAGTGAATATCTTCAATCTTGACTGCAACTGACTCAGCGCACACTTGCTTAAATTTTATACCGTACCGAGTTTTAAATTGATCCAGCCATCCATTTGAGGCATTGAAATCTGGCAATCTCATTTTTGCTGTGAGTTCAAAAACATTTTTTTGCATTGAGAAGCCTTTTATTGGGATATTCGTAGAACGTGCTTTAGCAAACCACTCGTGAAGGGCCTTTTCCATGTTCCCAAACTTGGCGGTTTTTATTTTCTTGTTCTTTGTTCCTCCAACCATAGCTTGGTTAACAATGGCATTCCTATTCTTTAACAAAGTCCTTAAAGTTGACTCAGGTATGTATTTTTCTTTGACGAACGCAGACTTATTTCAGACGGCTTGGGCTCGTATTGATTTATAATTTGTAACTTCTCAGTGATGGAAAGAGCCTTTCGTTTAATGTGTTTTGCACCTTCTGCCATAGTTTAGACTAGATTATAAAAGTATAGATGGATATCGTAGACTAGCAGGGGCGTGCGAAGAGAAAATTACGCCCGAAGCAAAGTTAGAATTTGGCACGCTATAGGCCGAAAATGACGTTGGTAGTATAGATTTGGCGCCCCCTAAATTTCCGTGCCCGGGGCGGCCGCCCTCTTAGCCCCCCGTTTCGCACGGCGCAGTAGACTACATAATACTGGGAGAGATAAGAGACTCTTTTCTTTTAAAAATATCACAGCACTATGAAACAGCGATTGGAAAAACTCGCGTGATCAGCGGTGACCATCCCCCCTAAACTCAATGACGCAAATCCCTCCCCCCCCCAAAAAAAAATCTTCATACTTTAACATTGACCCCCACCCCACCCTCCTAAACAGAATATCGATTGTAAAATATATTCTACTTATACTCTACTGCACATTCAAAAGATAGCGAGTTGTGCATAGCGGATGAGTTCTTACTGCCCTTATATAGAATTAGAGGAGGAAAATACAGGAACATTTCTGAAAATTCAATGTGGAAAAAATTTAAAATGGATATTAAAAGAATCAAGATTTACAAAAGATAGCGAGTTAAGTATAGCAGAATGAGTTCTTATTACCCTTATCTAAAATTTAAAGAAAGAAAACACAGGAACATTTCTGGAAATTAAATGTTGAAAAAATTTAAAAGTGATAGTAAAAGAAAATCAAGATTTTTTTTAACAGTAAAAAAAGGAAACATAAAAAATAAAATATCCCCCCCCTCCAAAATGTACTTTATCTCAAATTCCCGCCAAAACTAAATTGTATGACGCATTTTGCGTCACCAAACCCCTCCCTGGGCACCCCTGCACGTGATTAATCTGCGATAGTAGCGCATGCTCCATCTATCGGTTCTACAGATCTAATTTAGGGGAGGGGGGGAGGTCACGTCATTTCTTAATTATGGGGAAATTTTCTTTTCATTTTTGCTTTTTATAAAACTAACTGACTCGCGCAGCCTGCACCTGCGATGAATGAATCTTACATGAACTTCAAATTTGTAACATTTTATAAATTTAATTCCCTGTTTTTGTCTACTTTTTAATTTTTAATTGACAAAAATCGCAAGAAAAGTATTGAATTGAAGGTACATTCTACTTTGCTTAATTTGATTTTTTTTTTCAGCCTATGCGTACAGAAAGCGAGCGAAACCACAGCAAAACACTCAGGTTTTTAGCGATTTCAAAAAGTTTTGTATCAATTACTTTTTAATTTATATATTTTTAATTTGCGTCTCATGATAGTAGGAAATGCATAAATTAAAAATCTCTAAATGCTAATTTTTTTTAAATTTTAATTTCTATTAAAATTTTATACTTTGGTTTTACGTATTTTCCAAATGAAAACACGCGTTTTTCAAAGCAGACATAATGTCTTTAACTTTTGCACAACGCTAGCCTCGTCTCGCCTATGAGATTTCATTGGAAGAGTTTTGATTGGACAGTCTTATACTAGCCTCGGATCGGGATCCAAATTTAGTCAACGTGTGGTTTTGAGGGAAAAAATATTAATTGGGTTTAAATAATTGTTGTATAAAGAATAAGTTAAATAATTGTTGTATAAAATACTTGGGAAAATACTTCATCTAAAAACTCGTATGTTTAGAGTTAAGTTCATTCGCGTATTAAACGTAGGTTTTTCTTTCTAGGGACTGATAAAATTTCGCGTATTAAACGGGTTTGCGTATTAACCATTCGCGTATTAAACGGGGTTTTTTTCTATGCGTAAGATAGGAGTATTTGAAGGGACCAAAGAAAATTCGCTTATTAAGCGGTTTCGCGTATTAAGCGGGGCGCGTATTAACGGGGCTTGACTGTATCTTATGTTAAAATTCCCTCATATTTCAAGGTCAGGATTAAAATAACGTCCTTTTTACAGATAATTACTTTCACAACATTACTCAAATATTCATAATTTAATTAAAGTGGGGATGAAAAGAACATCACACAAAAACATTTAATTAGGAATCATATATATAGAAATACCGTTAATCTGCCCCCCCTCAAACGTGACGGAAAATCGTAGAATAATTAGAGGGGGGCGCTTACACGGGATTTTTCCGCGATCATTTTATGGGGATGAGCATAGGATGAATCGTGATAAAAAGAATAAATCACGAATCTTTGAATGTATCATGAATTTTGATACTTGAAGCAATTCTAGAAAAAAATACGTTTTTTTAAAAAACGTAAATTCTGCTGGTAATATCCAGAAAAAAGCCCAAAAAGCACGAAATCTATTAAAAAATCTCGAAAAAAACGCCATTTTCATCAAAGATTCATGATTCATTCATTTTATCATGATTCATCCCTATTCAGAGATTTTTTTTGGGGGGGGGGGGGAGAGCGCTTTCTCGGGATTTTTTGAAAATTTCAAATGTTTTATAAAGTGGGGAGGGAGCGTTTGATAAGAATAGGCGGATTAACGGGATTTTACGGTAATTTCATTTTTCAAATGAAATTATACTTTGAAAACCAATTTTCTAAATTTGGGGCAATCGGTGATAACAAATTAGTATGGTGCACATTTATTACTTACCTTTTAGTTAAAGATCGAGTAAAATCGAGTACCATAAAAGTTTATTATTCACAAATGCAGTTAAATGGGTAAAAGACTCTTAACACTGTTTTTAATATTAAATGAAAATTTGGCTATAAAGGAACATTTTTTTAACCAAAAATATTGTTTTGTAAAAAAGGATTTTTAATTTTTTTTTTACACATATATGCAAAAATCCATTTTTACCCCACACATTGGGTAAAACCATGTAATCATTTAAAACTTCTATGTAATTTAGTTTGGTCAACAAACTCTGGTTTAATGCAATAAAATAAATGCAATTTGCAATTTTTAACAAATGGAAATGGCACATGTTTTCTTTAACATGTCAAAAATAAACCTTTGGCAAATTTTATACTTTTTAAGTGCATGGTTCTAACTTTTTATAGTAAAAGTCTAAAAACTTTTTTAGTTCCAAATGTAATAAATGATTTTGTGCACTTATTCTTTTGTAAAAATTTGGATAACGAATTTAATATAAAGAATTTCTGTGCTGTAAGAGAAAGTTTGGTCTCAAGTATCTTCTGATAATATTTTCTCATATTTCGAATAAAATAATGACATTTTGAGTGATAATTCCTTTTGCAACGCTGTTCTAATAGTCTACATTTAATTGAAAAGAAGACTGCACAAAAAAATTTTAATGGTAATCTTATAAACATCACAATTCAGTTAATTTTTTCTATGCAGTAAAATTTAAAAATCAATTTACTCAATTCAGTGTGAGCAATGATAATTTGCCTTATTATTGAGCACTTGTATTACCTTATATTCATAAAAGAAAATGGGCTATCAAATTATATTTAAAAAATGGACATGCTCATGGAATTCAATGACATGTTCCCCATACAGGAAATGAAATAAATTCAATTAAGTTCTATTAAAATCATAAAGATTTGCAAAAAAAGAAAAAAAAAATCAAAACACGCAGTTTGTTTTAGTTTAAAAAATAATGCATTTGTTTTCTGATTACTTTTGCATCGTCTCTTAATTAGCATACGACTTTATATTTTCAATTATTTTAGTGACTAACTGTACAGTCAATGATCAATAAGTGAACACATAATCTGCAATTTTCTGTAATTTGCACTACTTTATGAATGTAAACAATGAAATAAACAACTCAGAAAATTTACAAATTCATGATCCAAAAATGATATTTTAAAGCACTTAATAAAAAATTGAAGAAAATCATACTAAAACAGCTATTTTTTTATAACTCTTATTTTAGTAACAGTAAAAATGCAACTGTATTATAGACCATATGTATTTCAATTTTTTAATAAAATAACTTTAAAAAAACATTTTTTGAGATAGCGTATTAGATTTCATACTTATCTTTTCATATCATACTGATTACAGAATTAAAATGCTCCCTAGGAATAATAAAATGATGTATAATCCATAATACTCTCTCCATAATAATCTACAATATTACACAATCCGCACAACGTTTGGTCCCAGCTTGTGCAAATTATACAATTTTGACTGTATATTTTTCATGTGATATCTGAAATGTTGAAATAAACCAGAGAAATAGTAAATCTGATTTTAATCACATCAATTTTTATTGACATTGCTAACATGGCGTAAAACCCAAAAGAGTGAAAAAATAACAAACAGAGATTTTTTCACATTCTCGGTTTTATAAATTGTTAGCAATTCAAATGAAATTTCACGTAATTAAATTCCTATGCAAATCCATTTTCATATTTTTTAAATAAACTGTTTTTGTTTATTTTTAGGCCAAAGAAGAGTGTTAAATGTTTATTTAAAAAGTAAGATTGAATTTCCTAGAAATGTCAAAACTGTTCATACACCTGCCACAGATGACTTGATTTTGTCCCATTCGAGTCATCCAGAAACAATGCAAAAAATTCAAGGTGGCGATATACACTCTACATTAAAGTTCTTTCAAATTTCCCAATTAGTGATAAAAATTTTCTGGTAATACAAATTTTGATAGGAATAACATTATTCCAAGTACACTGTCATAATTAAATGCAAAGAATGTAGCAATGTCTTTGCAAGGTAAACAGTATTCCATTTAATAATAGACAAATGATTGCATTTCAGAAGATTTATACTAAACACTTCATATTTTATAAAGCAACAGCAACCAAAAGTTGATTACCTGTTTAATTCTCTTTGTCTGTGTATATTAAAAGGCGAGAAAGAATCAAATTGAAAATTTTTCGCTGTTGATTTTCAAGAATAAAATGTACTGCAGTCAGTTAGAGTTCAAATTTTGCAGAAAGCTGACATTTTCATATGAAGGACTATTTGAAACTGAAATCAGATAAAAATTTGTGTTTAGTACTTAGATAGAGCTATTGCGGAAATTGTGAAAAATGCAGCATAGCAGTGCCACTTGTTGGGCAATTTACATAAAAAAATTATTTGCACCAACTTATGTAACAGACTGACTAAATATAATTTTTTATGATCTGTGCACTCTAGTTCTTGCCAAAGAGTGTCAAAAAATATGTGTTGCATATAAACAGACTCACATTTTGTAAAGCCATGTTTTTTGGGATATCTGAACCTTAAAATGTGTAATTCTGCTGAAAACCAGCAGTTGAAAAATTTCCCAAATCCAATTTTTTCTTCTTTTAAAGATAGAAGAAAGTAAAAATGAAATTTAAAGATAGTTAATTTAGTATGTAATGAAAAAGGAGGGAGGAATTGTGGAAGGGAGAATCACGATTATTATTTAATTAGGTTTGCACCTCAAAGTGCAGTAAAGAAGCAAAGTATTTATTTATTTTTGAAGGTGAGGGGGGGGGGGTTATTAAATGATTATTTAATATTACTATAAAGTTACAACTAGGGCAGAAAAAATATTAAAGACATTGAATGTTTTTTTCACTTTGTATACTTTTTACAGAAAGAAAAAAAAGTGCCAATTTCACTTGAGAAGAGAAGGAAAGCGTCTTTAGTAACATCTTAATTTACTCCAATTAACATATGACACTACCTAAAAAAATGAGGGAATGAATAGGGTAGTGCAAATGGTGCTTAGTTATCCAATGAATCAATCTCCCAATCGATATTCAATAATTTCAAGCATAATTTCACAGCTGGAAATTTAAATAAAATCATTTTAGTTTAATTATTGAAAATCCAAACCATAAAATTAATACATCTGGATACCATAATAAATATAAATTGAATAGACAAAAGAAATTATTACAAGCTATACTGCTTTAAATTTTTTCCATTTTTTTTTCTCCAGTTTAATATTTTGTTTATTACAAATTGCTTAATTAATTACTGATTTCATCCATTAATAGAAATCAACATCAATTGCTGTTGAAATAAAAATTTTAGTTGTGGTCCAAATCAAGTTTTATTAATATCGATCGAAATAAAGTACCACTGTTTAGTAAATATGCAAGCATTTATTTGAAAAAGAAACTTCGAACATTTATTTTAGCAATTACACCGTTTCATATCACTAACCTAACTCATTTATTGAGAAAAACAGAGAAGAAGGACGGGTAAATTGTTTAAAAATATAAAATCATTAACCAATTAAATTATAAAAGAAATTAAAGAAAAAAAATCAAGTTTATCCATATTTACTAATTAAAGATATTTATTTTGTCTATTTATTTTATGCGAGAAGAAAAAAAAATAACAAACACACTAAATTGAATTTTTTTTTTTTTTTTTCTCCAAAAATAAAAGCAACAGTGATTTGTTGCAAATTAATCAGGACAAGTGTCTTTTTTTCCCAACCAATAAGCTTGTTTTATTCATATAAAATCAAAGACCTCTGAGTTTGGTAACTTTTCCTCTGCAATAAATGATTATTAGGAACGTTTAACTCACTTTTGAAAATATGAAAGTGGGGTTACTGGAGTTGCAGCTTAACTCTTTGTTTAAGTTTTTCATGAATATGAGCGTAAACAAGAGCCTGACACACAAAGCTAATTTCAGATTCACAAAATCGTGATTTAAGTTCTCACAAATTTATAATTCTGCTCATAATTATCACAAGAACAAGAAAGAAAAATTTGAGAAAACTCTGTACTAAACCTAGCATTATCTCACCTTAGGAAGTTGCACTGGAATGTGCAGGGAGAGTGGGCATTATCTCTCATCATGACACCGACGTCCAATCGATGCTATCCTTGGATAAAAAGAGCCAGAACACCATGAGCTATATTATGATAGATTTCTGATCCTTATAATGAACTGCTAATATCCAAACATATCTTGCTATAAGGTCTTCTTTAGAACACTGTAAGCAATTTAAGACATGTAAACAAATAATAAATCTACTAGCTTCTATTTTCAGAGTGTTAATACAGTAATAAAGGAATAGATTATACCATGAAAATGTATCTTTATAAGATTTCATGTTGAAAATATATTTTTCAAATACAGAAAAAAGATCATAATTGTTATTTTTCAGCATTAGTAAAACTTATGGCACTTCACTAACAAAAGGCATGGATTGACACATGATAGGCTTCAGATGATGTCAAATTGTGAGATTTGTCGAGACAGATTTAATTTTTATGAAGGAATGTAAAAGTTACCTAAAGCAAAATTTAATAGAAACTAATAAAACATAATATTGGACATGATTTTATTTGCCAAATTTTACTTTTTGGAAAGTAATAAAAAATATTTTTTTCCAAGCAAACAAATTTTATCAATCTCTGCAGACTGTAATTTACAATTTAGGCTCAGATAACAGCAATTCACAAGTCAATGATAAATGAAGATTTCTGTGGGGGAGAGGAAGTCCTTTTTTGCATTTAAACATTTATTGGTTGCAGTGGCAGTAATACGTAAGTACCCATTTATCTATACAATAGAGCAGTTTAACTTTTAATCCAGTCTTCTGGATTAAAAAATGCCAGGATGCACATAGTATAGAAAAATCCACTTTAAATTCTTACAAGCATTTTTTAGGCACTTTTAATAGTGGAATTGGGGATTTATCAGGAAATTTTTTCAAAAATTTTTTTGACAAGACAGCAATAATAATACAACTGAAAAATAACATAACATTTTTTTAATTATTATTATTATGCAACGTTATATTATTACCGTTTGATTAAAAGTGTCCCCTCGACTACCTCATTTATTTACCAGCGGGTAGGAAGGAAGCTATTTTTGTATTATTTTTAGTTATAATTTTTTCATAAGTTTATTTTGTAATATATACAAGTAAAAAAAAACCTATTTTTTTAATTACGTATAATTTTAATAGTTCATTTTTTCTTTTCTAAGAAAAACTTTTGTGAAAAAAGTTTGTATAATCGAGAATCTTTTTTTCATTTTCCAAGCAAAATCAGCAAAAAAAAAATAATAATAATAATAAATAAAATAAATAAGTAAATAAATAAAAAATCCGACAACCTCAATCTAAATAAATTGCAATAATAATTATATTAAATGTATATTAAATATAATAGTTTATGATGTATTAAAATAATTATATATTATTTAATATAGAATAAATGAATTATACAAAAAATTTTCACTTAGCATAATTCAATATAAATTCAGTTTATAAGCAATGAATGCAGTGATCTAAAATTAAACATTTAAAGAAAGCTTGTTCAAAATTCAAATAAATTCCTGATGTGTAATACAAACTACATTTAAATAAGCAGATAAATGAAAATTCTTGCCAGAATGAATATTTTCATAATACTTTAAATGTACAAATATCAGGAAATATAAAAGTTGCGACACATAAAATATTATCGCTAGCACATGATCAAATCACAAGTTCGAGAACTTTTAGTAAAGAGTACACAAAAAAACACATCTTATACTTTACTTACTTTAGCAAAGAGGATGGAACACTATTTTTATGTTTTAAAAACTATCCATTATTAGAATCAGAAGGAGACGTGTTGAGTATTATGTAGACTTGCCAAGTTCTGAAACCTAAAAATTAGGAGATTTTATCTCAGAAATCTGGAGATATTTTTGTCAATGAAAACATACTAATTTGTAACTGTAAACAGCTTAAGTGAAAGTTAAAATTTCAACTAGGCTTGGTTATTATTGAAAATTAAAAAGAAATATGTCACTTACTAAAATAAAGAAAACATATACACATTTCACGTAGAACAGATTTAAGCATATGATATTTAGGATGTTTCAACATATTTTTGATTTGAGTAAATATTATAAAAAGGGGGATGTTTTGCTACTTATAAACTTATATAAAACTGTAGTAAAGATCACAAGTAAGTCTTAATCAAGACAGATTATTAATAATTCAATACACAGCAATAATAACAGTATCAAGTCTTAAAGATTTGTTGTTTATAAGGAATCTGAATGTAATTTATCACATAAAATATTACTGATCAATCATACTAAAAAACAATTACACCTGCATTAGAGTTTTCATCACTGAATCGCAGCCATTGACGTCTAATACCTGGACTAAGAAATGGCAACCTTTCTTGAATCCAATATTACCTACCCACCAGCACGTGATGGTGGGTAGCAATGTGCGCCAAACCGGTTATTCTCCCTCCAAAAACTGCCATTGGAATTTCCGCACCTACCAGTAGCTTATACAGTGGCTCACAAAAGTGTTCATACACTTAGGAATTTCAATGAAATAGGGATCTATCTATTAATTAAAATTAATATTTTAGAATGGGTATTTAAGAGTAAGATCTATGACTCATTGTTAACAAAACTACATACAACATTTTAAAAACATAGCAAAACTTTATTTTGAAAAAATCACTAATCAAAAAATAACAAAAAATTTACCTCACAAAAGTCTTCGTACACTTTAAAAAAATCGCTGTATATTTGTAAATATTGTAATACTTCGCTAAAGTTGTACTTAATAGGATATTATTTAGCACAACAAAAGTTTTTTAAACACCTGGGAATAGATTTAATTAGTGTTTTTGTAATTTTTGCATGAAAGTTGATGCTTTCATCGAACATTGCTGTTTTTACTTCGCTTTTTGTTTTAATGCTGCGTTTTCGTGTTCTAACTTCCAGTTATCTCCAAATATGTTTTACTGGGTTTAAGTTCAGCAACTGAGGTAATGTTTTCAGAATTTGTGAACAATTATAAAGACGCCAGAGGTGAACGTTGAGAGCCATGTGCCTTGTACTATAACCTGATAAAAACAAAATTGCATCTGTTATCCATATATTGGCCTGATAATTTTAAATTGCCTTTTAAAATATTGAAACAAAGATCTTGATTTATTATGCTATCAATATATACCAAATTACCTAATTCTGATGCTGATATGTACCCTTACACAAGGACAACTCCACTGACATGCTTAACTGTTCCAACAAAGTTCTTTGAATTAAATTCTTAATTTTTTTTTCTCCATACTATTATGCACACATTGGACCAAGAATGGCATACTAGATTTCATATGTAAATAAAACATTATTTTAATACGATTCGGGTTTATTTATCATTGATTTTGCTAAAGAAAGCCTAAGCTTTCAGTTTTTCACCCTAACAAAAAATTTTCTACAGGCAGAATACCTATATAATGAAGCTTGGCTTACCACTCGTCGAACAGTTTCAGGTGAAAATGAAGTAGAAACTGTTTCATTAAATTCTGCAGCAACTTTTATAGAACTTAAACGGGGATTTTTTAAGACTTTTCTAATTGTAAGTATTTGATCCCATTGCGTTAACTTAGATTGACGATCTTTTCATGTCTAGTTTTCAATCCATTTTTTTTTCTACAAAGGCTTTTATCGCATACTTCATCATAGAATGGAATAAATTAACTAATTTTGCAATATTTCAAATTAATTTACTACTATTATGAAGAAAAATAACTAATTTCGAACGCTATTAGTCGTGACATTACGATTATAAAACACTTTTAATTAGTAAATAGAATATTACGGACCGATTCTGCAAAATATAAAGCCCAGCGATTTTTTAAATGTCAATACAATGCAAAAATAAAAATAAAACGACAAATAATATTTTTAATAATGAAATTATTCGAAAATGTTTCTGTATACGAAGGCTTTTGTGGCGTCTTCTTTCTGTGGCATCTTCCGTTTTCATTTTTAGATTTAAAGAAAAATCCCTTAATGTTAAATAAAAAGGTTGTGTGTTATTTAGAATAACTTGGAGATAATATAAAAAATTTCTCGACTTCATATACGAATTTAATTTCAGGGAAATTTCTTTTTAGTACAAATTTTTAAAGTGTACGAACACTTTTGTGAGCCACTGTATATCGTCTGCGTTGATAGAGCTTCACGGTACACTGCCAAAGGGATCACCGCCAAAAAATGTCACCCTTTTGGCGATAGAACCTCGGTCATTCCAGCTTCAAGTATTTCGGAAGAGAACAAAGGGATCCGTTATCCAGTTGTATTTCTGATCCATGATCGCAGCACATTTGATTGTAAAATAAAAGAATATTTTTAAAAAATGTGAAAAATCTGGAGAAATATGTCAAAAATCAGGAGTATGGAGAAACATCTGAAAATCAGAAGTCTCCAACCGAAATCAGGATACTTGGTAAGTCTAATTGTTTTTGGTCAATATTTTTCTTGTGACAGGGACGTAAAAAGGACGCTACAGCGAAGAATGAATCATGAAGGCTGACCTAGAATGAATACTGAATGAGTCAAAAAGCCTTGATTCATAAGAATTATACATAGGACATAAAAAAAAATTATAAATAAGAGAGTTTAATAAAAAAAAAAAAAACTTTATTCAAAGCTTTATTCCGTGTTTAGCGAAGATGTTTTCTGAAATCAGCCTCTTTGGTATAAGTGTACATTTTTTACCATTTCAATACACCAAGGAGCTTAATTACTAATTTAATATCATAGCAACGCTTAGGGAAAATTAAGGAATTGCGCATATAAGAAATTTAGATTATAATTTACTTTTATTAGAAAACTATCAGATATGAGAGAGATTTGCGTTTCATTGGCCGTCAATTAATTCAATAAATGATTTATTGATTTGTTTGGTGATTCATTCATTGCATTGGCGTCTTTCCCTTATTTATTTGATCTTACTTTTAATAATTTTTAAAGGTATCATACTTTATCTGTTTCGCTTCTTATTGTATTAGGTTTACTTTAATATTTTACTATATTTTTGTAAGCATTCATTATAATTTTGATTGCATTATTATATTCAAATGAATTCTTTAAAAATATAAACAATGCAAAGACCAGAAATCTGCAAATTTCTAAAATTTGCACAACATTATGTTAAAAATTATTGCATTATATTGAAAAAGGTACTTAGAATATTTTGTAAACAAATATCAGGATGATATTTTCTTGACAAAACTTGGTTTCGTTTTATTTTAATACATGAAAGATATCGAGAACTTTTTTTTTTATTCCCTTGCAAAATGCAAATTTTGAAATAATGCTATCACAGCTTGTTGACTGCTTCTTCATAGTCTGATTTGTGGAAAAAAGTTACTTTTCTCTAAAATTTGAACTTTTATTGACTGCAGTATATTTTTTCTTCACAAATGATCAACATGATTGGATTTTTTTCTCATCTTTTGACCTACACAGAAAAAACTGAAACAATAGTCACCTTTATGTTACTGCTGTTTTATCTATACTGATAAAATAACAAATTGTTCTGTCTATGAGTAATTGTGCAGGTGTGATGACTACAGTGGTGTACCCTCTAAACAGAGGATATACGCTTAAGGCAGAGAGTATACTCTCTAGAAAAAATACTATAGTTTTCTTGTGAAATAGAGGGTATACAATATTCATTAAAATAATCCAGAAGGTATACAGTGTATACCCACGTATACCCTCCACTACATCTCTGGATGTCTAGCGAAATCTACGACACATATGAAGCTCAATTTTTTTTGGGGATGATAAACCAAGTCCTTTCCTAATGAACCTGAGCCTCAGAATTTTAAAATTCCTACAATTATTTGAGTTATTAATTAACAACCGTAACTCATTCTCATTAAAAATCCATCTCGCTCTTTAGAAAATCCGAGCATCTGACGCATGTCATATAAAATTTGCATTAGTTGAAAATGAAGATCCAAAAAAAATTATTGTGGGAGTATTTTGTCTTTATTCTTTAACATCGTCCAAACCACTTAGTAAAGTTCAAAATAGAAAACATGTTCTAAAAGATCATATTTTTATGCCTCAAATGCCGCAATCATTAAAAAATAAATTGCAACTAACCCATTGAAAAAAAATATCAAAAACGGTTGTTATTCAGAAATTTTTTTTTCCCTTATTGCAACACCTCCCAAGGTGCAATTTTAAAGGTATTAACAAACGAAAATATACTTATAAAGCTGAATCTTCCTCCTATTGTTGATGTTATTGGGTTTTAAAAATATAAATTTTAATCCATTACAATACAAAGTTAAACGCAATTCAGTTTCTGCCAGATTGAGAGGATTTACTTTCCGGTATGAATTCTGTCCATGTCTGTAAAATGTTATTCCTCAAGAATATGCATATTTCTTTATGAAATTTTAAAAAAGACTTTGTTTTAGTTATATTTAACATTCATTAAAATTTAAGAGTATCCAGACAACGATATTCTATTTTCCTATACTAACAAAACCAATGCCAAAGAAAAATAACAGAAGGAACCATTTATGCTCTGATTTATAACCTTAATTTACTAAATCATTTGTGGAATTTGTAGCATGGTCCAAAAATGCTTTTCTGCATGAGTCTTTGAAAATACTGTGGTTTGAAACTCGATAGGACTAAGTTAAATTTGCATTAGTACATATTTGCTATTCATTTTTCTTTTAAATATTCTAAAGGTAAAAAAAAATTCTGCATTTTTAAATGAATATTGTTGTAAGTAAATAAATACAATACAGTAAATATTTTAAATTTGAAAACAATTGAGTTATTAAAAGAAAAAATGCACATAAATGAATCAAATTATAAAAAAAAAGTCTACATTTTGAAAATTTCATTGTTCAATGTACAGTCAAAGTTCCATAATCTGCAATTTTCTATAATTTGCGTTACTTTACGATTGTAAAGAATGAAATAAACCGTTAAGAAAATTTACAAAATAGTGATCCAAAAATGATTTTTTTTATAAAAAAAATAAAAAAATGAAAAAAATCATAATAAAACATTTTTTTAAATATAACTCTTTTATTTTATTAACAGTAAAAGACAAACTGTATTGCAGAACCTATGTAAATATTTTTATTTAAATGCACATAATTTTTTTAATAAAATAACTTAAAAACAGCATTTTTGAGATAGCCTATTAAATTAATTTTTAGATTTCATATTTATTTTATCATATTATAGTCCAGTCATTATAGTAAGTTCACCTCGGAATTCGAGATACCAAGCTGTAAGTCTGTAAATACTTGTATATTGACACCCTAAAAGTTATCTCAAAACCTACATATGGTAGGGTGTACGCAACTATTAAATTCCAAGGTCAAAGGTCACAAAAATCGGTTTTTTGTAAATATCTCATTTCCTATTGGTTTTTTGCTATTTGTATTTATTATCAATATTGTAGAATACAAAATTCTCTACAAATTTTGTTTGAAAACATTTTTCATACGTCGAACCGTTTTCGAGATAGAGGGCGGAGAGCGCGCGGTCGCAGCATCACTTCAGGTCAAACGGTGCCTCCGGTCGAAAACGCGCTATATATCATTTTTTTCCTAACCTATCCACTTTTTATTCAGTATTAAATTATTTAACAACACTTTCCTGTCCATGTAATTGCAGAATTGTTAATGAAAATATAGGAATTATATTTGAATTTTAACCTAATTAATATAATATTAATAACTTCTTACATGATGAAAAAAAAATTAAATTATGAATTAATCGTTTTATTAAAAGATACTATTCAATACATTTATTTTTATTAAAAGTAAAAAAATGGAATAAAGGGTACAAAAACTATAATTTATGTTTTTAATCATCTTCTTCCTCTTCATCGTCGTCATTCGGCTGCTGGTAAATTTCAAACTGGTCTTCATTATCGTCTTCAAAAACATTTGTCTCAAGTTGTTCCATGATTTCGGGGTCAAAGGTTTCATCTTCGTTAATGTCGCTTTGATATTGTGCTGCATTGAGACAAGCTTGCCCGTTACATTGGCCACAAGCTAAAGAGCATTGCAAGCCCACTTTCCTGCATCCGAATCGCGAACCACAACCACTCTTGCAGTTGCAGAAAATTTTATTTAGCAAATCTTCTGGAGCAGGTGGTAAAATTGTCATGATAGCCTCCAGAAAATCGTTTTGCATTGCCCAACCCCATACCTGGGGTTCCAAATCATGCCCTAACCAAGTTTGAACTTGGAATGTTGGAAAATGTTGGAATCGTTTGAAATGTTGATGAGAAGTTGCACTTGTTGGTGGAAGAATTGAAAGCTGCACAAGTTTATTAAATTTTGTAGACTTGACGTAATGCATATAACGAAGATGATCAAGACTTTTCACAGATTTCGGAGCATTATAGACCGCCAATAAGATTTGAGTTCCACTCTCTAATAATCTCTGGGCCGAACTATTTTCTTCCTCAAATGCTGCAGCTAGTTCATCCAAATTCGTCAGTTTCTCAAAAACTTTTAAAAATGATTTTTTTCCCTTTTTAAAAAGCGCAGAAATTGTGTCACAGCCACTTAATGCATGCAGAAATAAAATATGTATTTTGGAATGAGGATAATTATCAAAACTTTTAGTCGAGTATATCTCCGTTTTCACATTTCCTTTCCCAACTTTTTTAAAGAAAATTTCTTGTTCGTAAGACAGTGTGCGCCCAATTAAAATGACAAGTAAATCAATATCTTGTCCTATTATAACTGCAGTTTTTTCAGACTTTGATTCTTCAATTGCAGTTTCAACAATAAGAACATCCGCATCATCTCTGGCTTGTTTAGTAGTAATATTTGCAGCTTGTAATTTTTCAGTTAAGGTATTAATGAGCATATCTTTGTTATTTCGATTTGATAAGAATTGTTCTTGAGTAACTGGTACAACTATTGTTTCATCTAAACAGACTTTATACGTTTTTGAAAGTGCAGCAGTTTTTCTCTGCTGCTCCATAGCTTTTACGTTCTTACTGTAGTCTGAATATCCGTCAAATACAACAATTATTTTGGAACTGTAATGCCTTTTTAAATAATTAATGTATTTATCAAAAATAATAGATAAAGTATCTTCTCTGCTCCATACAACATGATGAAGAAGAAATCCGCCATCAATAATGAACGTCACATTATTTTCATTGAGAAAAAAATCAATTATATTATACTATACTATACAATGCATAAAGAAAAAGATAAAATATAATATAATAGTTAATAAAAATTGATAAATATTTATAATCATTGATTTATCGATAGTTCATCAACTATATATGGCGCGTTTTCGACCGGAGGCACCGTTTGACCTGAAGTGATGCTGTGACCGCGCGCTCTCCGCCCTCTATCTCGAAAACGGTTCGACGTATGAAAAATGTTTTCAAACAAAATTTGTAGAGAATTTTGTATTCTACAATATTGATAATAAATACAAATAGCAAAAAACCTATAGGAAATGAGATATTTACAAAAAAAGCGCAAAAAACCGATTTTTGTGACCTTTGACCTTGGAATTTAATAGTTGCGTACACCCTACCATATGTAGGTTTTGAGACAACTTTTAGGATGTCAATATACAAGTATTTACAGACTTACAGCTGGGTATCTCGAATTCCGAGATTCTTACCTAATTTAAGCTTAAATGACTGGACTATTATACCAATTATAGAATTAAACACCATATAGGAATAACAAAATGATACATAATCCATAATGCTCTATAACCTGCAAAATTCCATAATCCACACAACTTTTGGCCCCAACTTGTGCGGATTATGGAACTTTGACTGTATTTTATTGAAAGATTTTTTCTTTCAATTTTAAGGGTTTTTAATTATTTTTAATTTAAAACCCATTGAATTAATTGAGGAAAAAATTACACATAAATGGATCAAATAATAACAATAACAAAAATATTATCCAATCGATTAATTTTTTCAATTTTAAAGGGTTTTTTTTAAATTTATACCAATAAAATCTTTCACTTATAATAATACTCGCTAGAGGGTACCAAAGAAACCATTTAAAGATATAAAATGATACAAACTTGATCGTTCAATAAGTTTGCCCATTCTGGTATTAATTTCAATGCAGGACTCCTGCCAAATGTAAGATAATATAAAACCTCCTTAGTTTTATACCAACCACCAGTAAATAAATTCCTTTTTTATGAAGGCTCCTTAAATTGAACAAAACATATCTTTTTTTTTTAAAGCTGAAACTCGTTTTTTTCTTTTTTTCAGTTTTTTGCATGTTCTTATTTTTATAAACAAGCTTTACTACATTAGAAAATAAATTTGTTGAATTATACCAATTAAATATTTCCTACTGAGCGTAAAATTGACCAGGCTGGGAACCGAACCCAGATACTTGGCTTACACGGCCAAAGTTTTACCTCTTAAGCTAACTGGGTACAACAACCAGTGAGCATTTTTTGCTAAGATAACCTTGTAGGTCATAACATCTGGTCTGTCATTTAGACAGCTCAACAGAACAAACTGCAAGTACAGCAACTCCATAGAAAGATGGGTATATAGATAAATTGCATTTTTGACACAATCAAACTGATTGGTAACGTTATCATACGAATTAAAACATACAAATTATTTTACGAATTATTATACATATTATTCGTAGTTATCATATGAATTATTTTTTTCGTTCCGTAGGAAATATTTAATTTGTATGATAACTTTGCCAATCAGTTTGATTGTATTAAAAATGAATTTATCTATGTACCCATCATTCTATGGAGTTTCTTTACCTGTGGTTTTCTGTTGAGCTGGCTAAATGGCAGACCAGATGTTATGACCTACAAGGTTATCTTAGCAAAAAATGCTCACTGGTTGTCGTGCCCAGTTAGCTTAAACAGTAAAGCATTGGCCTTGTAAGCCAAGTATCTGGGTTCGATTCCCGACCTGGTCAATTTTTCGCTCAGTAGGAAATATTTAATTCATATGATAACTTTACCAATTGGTTTGATTGTGTTAAAAATGCAATTTGTTGAATAGTATCTTTTTTACTTTCTTCTATCTTTACAAGAAGAAAGTATTGGATTCATGAAAATTTTCGACTTCCGGTTTTTGACGGATTTATACGTTTTAGAAGGTCCTGAACACGTTTTGACTATTTTTAGAAAATGTCTGTCTGTGAGTCTGTCCGTCTGTCTGTCTGTCTGTGTGTCTGTCTGTCTGTATGTGACAAAAAATTTGTGGGCGCTCTATCTCAAGAACTAATGCTCGAAATTTAATAAAATTTTATATTCAGTTAGACCTTGATATGAATTAGTGCCTATTGATTTTTGGTGAAAATCGGCCTGCAGGTGGCGCTGCTATACAACGTTTTTCATGATTTTCAAGATTGCTATATCTCAAAAACTAATGCACAGAATTTCACGAAACTTCAGATTCTGTAACTCCTTGATATACATAGACGCTGATTAAGTTTTGGTGTAAATTGGCCAGCAGGTGGTGCTGCTATGTCACGTTTTTCATGATTTTCATGATAGCTGTATCTCAAGAACTAATGCACAGAATGTCACCAAACTTCAGATTCCGCGATACCTTGAGATACATAGCCGCTGATAAGGTTTTGGTGTGAACTGCCCTTTAGGTGGCGCTGCTATGCTACATTTTGCACGATTTTTGCGATAGCTATATCTCAAGAACTAATGCAGAGAACTTCATCAAATTTTAGATTCTGTTACACTAGAATATATAACATAATTAGACGCTGATTACATTTTGGTATTAACCTTGCAAAAGGTAGTGCAGCTATGCTGCATTTTGCACGATTTTTCCGATAGCTATATCTCAACAACCAACGCACAGAATTTCATCAAACTTCAGATTTTGTTACAAAATGACATATAACATAATTACACGATGATTACGATTTTGTAAATTTCCTTCAACTGATGGTGCTGCTGTGCTATATTTTACACGGTTTTTTTTAAACTAGCTATATCTCAAGAACTAATGCACAGAATTTCATCAAACTTCAGATTCTTTTACACCATAACATAATTAGACGCTTTTTTACATTTTGGCATAAATATTCCAAGATATGGTGTTGCTGTGCAACGGTTTGCAAATTTTTTGTTATAAATATATCTCAAGAACTAATGGACGAAATTCCATCAAATTTCAGATTCTGTTAGGTCTTGACATAAATAGATGCTTATTAGGTTTTAGTATAAATTACCCAACATGAGGCACTACTAAGCTCTTTTTCTCAGAATATTAATTAATTTTTGCGTTTTGGCTTTTCGGATACCAGAATCTTATTAGGCTATGTCAAATTTTCGAAGAAATTCGATAGTGGGTAACTTTAAGGTCACCACGTTTTTTTTTTTTTTTTTTTTTTTTTTTTTTTTTTTTAAATATTAAAATGTACTTATGAGATAGAAGAAAGTTTTGGGATTGACACATCCAACTAGTTTTTAATCTATAGTTGGCTTACTTGCAATTTTACAATTTCTTTTTTTTTTTCAGTATTAAATTTATGATGTATTTATAGTTATTTTTTCATCTAAAGATTTAAAATATTGAAAACATAAATTTTTTTTAATTGAAATCATCAATTAATTTTGAATAAAAGAGTTTATTCTGTGACATAAATAAAAATAATAAAACCTGAGGCTTTACACAACTTTCTAACTGAACAAGAATGGAGCCCTAGTTATGTGCACCACCTCTACACAATTTTCCCTACAGACCTGGAAGCCAAATTTCAGGTTTAATTAAGAATATTACTATGGGCCCCAGCAATGCCAGACGGTGCTTTTAGCAAAATATAACTTTTAATTATAAAGCTTTAAAAAAGAAATGATTTGCACATAACTCTTTAAAAATCTGTTTATATTAAGAAACGATTATTTATTTTACCTTTGCATTTAATTATGACTGTAAACTGGCATTGATATTATTTCTAACAAAATACTTATTGTCAATTTTCCATCACTAACAGAGAAATATGAATGTACACTGATGTAAAATTTTTGTGTTCACCTTGAATATATTTAGTAAATTTGGTAAATGTGAGTCTATAAATATTGAGACGTTTCTGTCTGCAAAAAAAAAGAGAACATCCAGCCATCTGTGGCAGGTGTGTGAACAGATTTGACATTGATACGAAACTCATTCCTAGTTTTAAAATAAAAAAAATAATAATACACAACTTTGTTCTAAAAAGACAGAAAGAATTTATTGGAAAAAAATTAAGAAGAATTTGCACCTGAATTTAATTACGTGAAATTTTTTATCACATTGCTTTCAAGGTGAAAACCAACAGAGTGAAAAATTCTGTTGGTTATTTTTTCACTTTATTGATTTTATGCTATTTTAGCAATGTGAATAAAAACTCGTGAATTTAAATTCAACTTTTGCTATAGCTCGAACTTATTTCTCCATTTAAATTATTATATGAAGAATTTTCAATTAGCAATTGAAGAAATCAACAAGTAAAATTATCAAGCAGTTTGCTAATGGTATTTATAGAAGACTCAAAATCAATCTGAAAATAAATGTATATCAAAAATATATGTAAATACAAACCATGTGTTTCGATTTATTTTATTAATCACCTTTATGATTTTAGTGAAACTTAATTGAATTTATTACAGATCCTGTAACGGACACTTGTTATTCAATTTATCTTTAACATGTTCAATCTCTAAATGTAATGTTATAGCTTATGTGTCTTTCGTGAATATAAGATCATACATGTCCTCAATGATAAGGCATTATCACTGGTTACTCTAAAATGAGTAAATTGATTTTAAAATACAATTTCACAGAAAAATCAACCGATTGTGGAGTTTAAATGTTTTTGTATTTAAATGTTTTTAGTGCAATTTTCTTTTTTCATATTGATTGTAAATAAATAATTAATATCAGCACAATGTTTTGAAAGGAATTATCTGTGAAAATGTCATTGGAGGCCTCGAAATTTGAGGGAATTTTCAAAGAAGATATTTGAGACATACTGTCTCTAATAGCAGTTGAAAACCACTGTATTAAATTAGTTATTCTACATCTAGCTCTGCAATTTTAAAGTGAATTCTATAATATTCCTCTTATACAGCCATTTTTATACTGATTTAAAAGGCATATTATTTGCAACAAACACCATTATTTTAAATATTGCTGTTATATAATTTTATTTAACATACAGAAGGGTTTTTTTGGTTGATTTGTTACTAAATAAAATGTGCTATTTGTGTGATTTTTCTTTCTCATCTGATGTTACATTGTAACTATTTTACTCTCGACAGACATTATTATAATAGTTTGATGTTTTCTCCTTACACATTTCATCCTCCGATTTCCAGATATTAAAGAATGTATTACCAAAAATGTGGTATTTTGCAAATGTAGAAAAAAATTTTTTTTGTTAAATTATCCTTTTTCTAAGTTTTATTAAGTAATTATCTTATTTTTATTTATTGCAGATGCACAAAGTTAGATATATATCACATCACTCAAAATTATCTTAAAAGTTTTTAAAATGGAACAAGATATACAAAACCTTTTTGAAAAAGCAACTTCTACAAACTCAAAGCAAGGGAAATCATTTGTTTGTGAGATATGCAAGAAAAGGTTTCTTCAGGAGAGTGATTTAAGTACACATCTCTTGATTCATTCTGGTGAGAAACCTTTTGTATGTAAATTATGTAACAAGAAATTCTGTCATAAAAACAATTTGAGCAGGCATATGTTAATTCATACTGGTGCAAAGCCTTTTATGTGTGAGATATGTAACAAGATTTTTTCTAACAAGAGTAACCTGAGTGTGCATCTGTTAATTCATACTGGTGAGAAACATTTTGCATGTGAGTTATGCAACAAAAAATTCTCTCGTAAGAGCATTTTAAGCACACACTTGTTAATTCATACTGGTGGCAAATCTTTTGTGTGTGAGATATGCAACAGGAAATTTTCTCAAAAGAGTCATTTAAATACACACTTGTTACTTCATTCTGGTGTAAAATATTTTGTGTGTGATGTATGCAACAAGAAATTTTCTCAAAAAGTACATTTAAATGGACATATGCTAATTCATACTGGCAAAAAATCTTTTATGTGTGAGATTTGTAACAAAAAATTTTCTCGAAAGGGTGAATTAAGCAGGCACCTGTTAACTCATAGTGGTGAGAAACGTTTTGCATGTGAATTATGCAACAAGAAATTTTCTCGTAAAAGCAGTCTAAGGAGGCATATGTTAATTCATACTGGTGAGAAACCCTTTATGTGTGAGGTATGCAAGAAGAGCTTTTCTGATAAGAGTCATTTAAACAGACACTTGTTAATTCATTCAGGTGTGAATCATTTTGGGTGTTAAATATGCAACTAGAGGTTTTCTGAAAATGATGATTTAAACCATCACCTGTTATTTCATGCCCCGGTGGGAAATATTTTGTGTCTGTGATATGCCCAAAGAAATTCTCTCAAGAGAGTGATTTAAGCCTACATTTTTTTAATTCATACTTGTGAGTAAATCTGTGTGTGATATATACAATAAGAAATTTTCTCTTTAGATATATTTAAACACAATCATTTTAACTCAATCTGTTGAGAAACCTTTTGTGTGCGAAATAAAAAACAAGAAATTATCTCATACCAGTTATTTGAGTAAACATTTGTTAATTTACAGTGGTGAGAACATCTGTGATGTGCAATACAAAATTCCCTTAAAAAAGATTATTTAATTATGCATCTGTTATCCTGGTGAAAATTGTTTTGTGCATGGGTTATAAAACAAACACATCTTATGATAAGTTACTTTGCTAGTATGCTTTGAGAAATTATTTAGCGCAGTCTGAGGGGCACTGGCATGGACCAATGTGGCACTTTGAAGTCATGTGGTAGTAGCAAATGAAGAGCACCATGGTGTGTATATTACTTCTTTTGCATAACATTGGACAAAATGGTCACTATGAGAGGAAAAGTCAAAGATATGTTAAATGACCTATGAACCATATCGCCAATCACACCTTAGTATCAAACATACCAGTCACTTTAGGTCTGTCAGTCCGAGGATAAAATCCTAGTGTTCCCAAATCTGCTTCCATATGTAAAAATCAATAACCATTTGAAAGGCTGAAAAATTATGTTCGTAAAATGATGCAATAATTGACTCACACCAGAATTTACAAATGAAATCCTTTGAAAATAAAAAACCTGTAGCCATCTCACCCTATTGTTTTTTTTTTCTAAAAATTCTTTTAATTTTTACAATTTTTTCCTTTGTATTTCTTTTATAATGTATTTGCTATTGTATACAGATGAAGTTATACATTTATTATTTGAATGATTTGTTGTTTTAAATGAAAATAAATTAATTAAATTTCACTTTAATATATGAAATGATGCGTTATCTAGTGCATTCTTCAGTAATATTGTCTTCGCGCACTTGCTCCTTGCAAAGGGTAAGCACGTTCTTACAAATCCAAAAAGGTGGACAATGTTAGCCTTGAATTCACACGCTTTTTTCCGGGAGGATTTTCTGTGGCACTGGGGTAAGGATATTATAAATCTCCTAGGGGAAATTAAACTTTCTGATTACTGAAAACACAAAATCTCAAATCTTCTAAAGGGCTATCTCATTGACCCAGAGGGAATATTGAGCCATCTCCAGAATTCAACACTGGACAACTTTCTTCCCCCTTTTTTCCAGAACAAGCAACAAGTATCAAAGTTTCGAACTTCATTTCATTCTCTAAAATTAAATTATATACATTGCAAAAGAATAAGAATGATGAGCGCTGTAATGCTCAGTATTTTGTAATGAAATGATTTTATAATCATTTAATGATTTTAATAATAACTTTGTGTTTTGGTTAAAACAGATAATAGATTAAAAAAAATAGAAAAATAGCAAACTACATATTGATGTAAAAAAAAAATCTTTGTTAGTATCAAAAAAAGATATGAAATTGGAAATACCCATTGTACTAAAAATATCTTATGATATCAAGTGCCAGAAATCTTTCTCTCCGCTAAAGTTAAATTTTACATATGTACAGCCTCTAAGCAATATCAAAATTTCTGTAAAATTCCACTGTAATACCTCATCCAGATGGGATATTTAAGACACCTTAGATCATCGGAGTCTCATTTGGTTTCAATATTCTTCAGTTAGATACAGCAACAACCACTCACTCTGTTTGTCTACAAAGTTTTGCTTGACAAGTAGCCCAAGAGCCGATCGCACAAAACCCTAAGTCATCGAGCACAACAAAAAAAAACCTCTTTAATTTATAGAAGAGTAGTAATAGAGGAATCTAATGATCCATGACTGCAGGAAGCGAAGTGGTGCATAAGTTAAAAAATAATACCACTAGATGTTGACTCGTAGGCTTAGCATTGTGTTTGCCGTACAGACCAAATTAAAAAAACTGGGTGCAGGAAAACGTAAAAAAATTAATACTAGTGGTTGACTCGTAGGCTTAGCAATATGTTTTCCTGCACCCAGTTTTCCTACTTTTGATTGTAAATCAACCACAATGATAAGCCTACGAGTCAACAAATAGTAGCATTATTTTTGGCTTATGCACCACCTCGCTTCCGGCAGACATGGATCATTAGATTTCACTGTTACTACTCTTCCATAAAATAAAGGATTTTTTTCTTGTTCTCGATGACTTAGGGTTTCGTGTGGTCGACTATTGGACTATGATTAAATTGGCTGTTGCAATTAGTTTTTTTTGTGGATGCACATACTTTGCAATTGTTGAGGTAACAGGCACACAGACATTCACTGAGTTTTGTTATTTGAACAGGTCTCAATTCATGTAGGGTATTGTCACCTTAAAAATGGGGGTCTATGATATTTTGCAACATCCAATCTGATCGGAATATAAGTTTAATTTAAACCTGCGTCTATTAATTCATATTGGTAAGAAAATTGGTATCGATATATAGGATGAAATTTTCACAATAAGAGTGATCTATGTATTCATTTTCACTTCCATAATTCATTATTTACTAGGAACTAATTTTGATAATTTATTTATAGACCCCTTGCATCGACGTCACAGCAACGGCTGATACTCTAATCTGGTTCACATTTGGAGCCCAAACAAAAATCATAACTCCCCATTTACCGTTCAAAGCACGTGTGGTCTTTCTGCTTAGTTTTGATTTTTCTTATTCTGGCATTTCTTTTCTAAGTACTTAAAAATGAAGCGCAAATCACTATGTTTACAAATGTGAAAACACCACATTTGCCTTATGTTTGGGCGCCAGATGAAGCATGTGACGTCACGTGCAAGGGGTTTAGATGGAAAACGTGTAATAGTCTAGTATTAAAAATGGGCTTTTTTTTGTTAAATATTGCAGTTATTGAAATGAAACAGGACCCAATGAAAAATTATGTTTTTTAAACAAGTAAATCAGAAGATACGGAGTCTTACCATTATGTGTATACCATCAGCAGTGCCAAACAGTCTTTTAATATAATTTTAATTTACATGTCTTCCTCAGTTTATTTAATTATTTATTACATTATATGGATTTTAAAGCCTGTAAGATTTTCTGATGGTTAAAGATATTGAAATAACAACTTATTTTAAATATCATTTTGATAACATCATTTCGTAGTGAAGTCCTTTGAACCAAAAAACTAATTTTGTTAAAAACTTTTAGGATTAAAAATACTTTTCTTTATGATTGTGCTCTTTCCAAATAAAATTTTATCTCATTAATTTTGGGCTTTCCAAATTAGATTTATTATTATTATTATTTCGGAATTTTCTTATTGTTTTTTATGGTGCGGTTTTAATAGGTAAGCATCGACTCTACGAAACCATTTCATATCCTCATAATGATATTTGTTTTATCTGCCAACCAGAAAAATATTTCAGAAGTTGAGTAAAATCTTGATGATGATTATAGACAATACATATTTGGATACTTTAGTTTTGCATAAGATGTATAAAGTTTCATATACATGAAGTGGTAGATTTAAGATCAATTAAGATTTAAAATTCTCTGCAGAAGGCAATATATCTATGTTCTTTTGTGCCACTCTGTATATAAATTTCTTTATATTATACTTAAACTAGGCAATTTTAGTTAAATTAAAAAACTCTTATACAATTTAAAACACATTTTCAGCGTTTCTTATCCATATACCACAATCCATTTGAGTTCTGCCTGATTGCGCTGTGTATTATATACTTGACAATTGGTATATTTTAATGCATTTCAGCTGAAAAATTGCTTAACACAATTTTAAAATCTTACCTGTAATAAGAACAATAAATCGGATGTAATGTGCCTTCATCATTTTCTGCGCTTGCGTAAATGATCATATTTATTTTACATCCACGTCACTTATCACAATAAAATTTCTTACATTCAGTTAAAAAATAAAAATGTATTTGATTTATTAGGGAGAGCTTCTTATAGAATATATAGAATTTATATATCCTAATCTACAGAATTCACATCACATTTTATACTAAAATTTTAATAAACTTTGAAATTTATAACACAATTGAAACTTAATTTCTGTAACTGTTATTTATAAATAATAAAGTATCTTAAGGTATTATTTTGCGTAGTTTTATAAAAAAAAATGTAACATGTATGCTGTAGAAATTTTTTTGTCTTGCGCAAAATAAAGTAAATTAATTTTACTAGGCTATAGATGTAACACAATATGATTAATCCTTACTTGAATTAATTACCCCCACATACCATGATAATATGGAATCTTATGCCGCCCTTTCCGATAAAATTAAATGTCACACACACCATCTTATATACGAAACATTTTTTCAGTGCATATGAAAAAACATACATCATTTCTTTAAATAGGGCAGACTGGGGCAAGTTTTCAAATTTTATTTTATTTTATTATGTTTTGATTTAAACAGGATATCATTGTATTGCTGAGATTTTTAGCTACACATTGGTATAATTATTTTCCAAAACATTAAATATACTTTGTGGGAAAAAAAAACATTTAAGTCTGCTCATTTTATTTTGGAGAACGGGACCTGCATGAGAGGCAGACTGCACACTGCTTCCTACATTTATTTTTAAGCGAAAATAATTACAAGTTGAAGTTTTGCAAAAATTCCATTTCGATCGGTAAGGACATGAACACAAGATCATGAGCAAAACCAATGCTCTAGTAACTAGGCTATTAGTTCCACGAAAAAATGCTGAAATTGGAATCATGTTTCGAAATCAAAAAGTCACAAAATGGTTGAATTAACTTAATTAAAGTGTTTTTCAAAATTATATGATTTGTCCTGTTATCGGATGGATTCTGTAAAAATTTTCAAGTTTAAACTATACAGTGTTTGAAATAGGAACTACTTTTGGTGTTGCTCGGACCTATCATTGAGACCTGGTGCAATTTAAAGTATCCGAACACCTTTAAAACGTACTTTTTGATCAAAGTATCAATTTTTCATTTTCGCGGTAATATTAAAACTGAATATTTTATCAATGGAAATCTGCTTGAATTTTGTCTGTACCTTAAAAATTGCGAAAACACATGGTCTTACATCAGGTCCAACTAAAAAATTTATTTATTTTTTTTTTGGGGGGGGGGGTTGCATCGTTACGATTTTCATATGTGTTTCAATGATTGTCATAAGTCTAGGGTGTCAGGTGACTGTTAACTTTTCAAAATGCTGTTTAGCGTTTTTGATCCGTTTAAGAGGCGACTCTTAAAATTGTTGAATTGTCATCGGTCTTCAATAAGTATGGAATGTTTTAATTTAATCTGATCACCAACATTTCGCAAGACTTTTGAGCCAACATTTGATTTCCTCCAACTTTTCGCGAAATATCCTCCAAACATCCAGTGTGACAGCAAACAGCAATGTCTCCCCAACTTTTTTCCACAGTTCCAAAAAAAAAAAGACCACTGGGCTAGCCCAGATTTTTCATCCAACATCGAACATTTCAAAGAATCAGAGATAAGCGTTTGATACGAATAGCAGATAATATTAACGGGCTGGTACTAGTAGGACTGGTTTTCCGGCTTTTCCTCTAACTTCTTCAAAGAGAATTGTAACTTTTTTCTCTCTTTGAACGGGAAAATGTTGGGGTTAAAATCGGCTAAAAAGTTTGTCGCGTCTAAAATCCGTGAATTTGACAACAGTTTTAGAACGCCCAATCCAAAGTTGCGGGTGTGACATTTACACAACTTAATTTAGTCACCAGCAAAAAAATTTTTGAGCATTGGTTTCAATTTGTATGAATTTCAATGTAGACCACTTACACATACATTTATCCAAATCTGAAAATTGTCCGATGTATCACTTATTTATTAAAAAAAATAATTTCCGCCTGTTGCGGGTGTGACATAAAAAGGACATGCATTTTCATCTTTCAGTGCAAAAATGCAAAACTCTGTGAATTATGACAACTGAGTGAATTGATATTTTTATATATTAGACAGTAATACTTAAATAATTATTCTATGAAAAAATTAAATTACTTACTCAATTCTTGCTTTTGTGGAAAATATTCAAACTTTTCGTTGCGGGTGTGACGCCCTGTTGCGGGTGTGACTTGTACAGCCAATAAAATAATGACATACACAAATATTTTGAAGGCAGATTTTTTTTAATTAAAGAATTAATCAAGATTACAATTATAATATCTAGAGAGGAAAATATAAAAAAAAATTCATTTCCAATCTTGAATTTATAATTTCTGGTGGTGGTAGCTTTTTTTACAAAAATGCTCTTTTTTTTTCCTAGCATTCCTTATATTTCCTTATATAGCACTTCCAGTCCAAAAATATAAGCTTAACAAATTTTTAATAGTTATCCCTTGAAATTTCTAATCTTACATAAAGCTAATTATGTTAAATTTTGGTTAATTTCAAACTGACTATATACATTTTATGCTAATTTAATAAACATCTTAACAGTTTCTATTATTCTTACTTCTACTTTTTATTTAATTTGAATTAAAAGAGAAAAAAAATCTTCCCCAAATATTGATTTTTTTATTTTAAAAAACTAAATATATATAAATTATATAAATTCTATCAAATAACAAAATTAAAAAAATGTATATAAAAAACAAAACAAAATTAACAAATTTAAAGAAAATTGCTAAAATATTGTTTCGTAATTTTCTTTTTTTAATTTCTATAAAAATCTTACCTTTTAAATTAATTTCTTAATCATATATCACTAATAAAATTATTTTCTTGCAGTAAAGCAACAATTTTATCAATCCAAAATGAATAAATCATCTGCACACAGTGTCACATGCTCAGATGATGCAAATTTTTATTTATTAACTGGAATTCCCTCTATTAAATCAAAGGGTATAGTTAAAGCTGCCAAGTACATTTTTCCAGCATATTGTTCTTTTATAAATTTACATATATTTTTTTAAATATGCATTTGTAATCAATTTTAAAAGACGTTGCGGGTGTGACTTTAATTAAATGTCACACCCGCAACAGGGACATGTCACGCCCGCAACGCTCAATAATTATAATTAAAATATTACTTAATTTCTTTTGTGTCTGTAATTCAAAGTATCTTAATAAACTATTTTTGAATATAAAGTTTCATATCTTTAAATCAAAAATATTTTTCTGCAGATATATAAATGTAACTTTTTGTTGCGGGTGTGACACAATAATTAAGAGTAATTAAATATGCTTACCTTTTGTAATGAAGATTAGTGAACACTTCTCTGCAGACAAAAACTTTCAATAATAGCTGTCAGATCATATATATCCAGTTTGGAGATTTTCAGAATGTTTGTTCAGCTGTACGAGACCATGAAATGTAAAGACTTTTGCCGCAGTCTATTTTATAAAGTCATACTGTCACTTTAATTATTAAAATAAGTATGTTAATGACAAAAATTTAATTCTTTTTTGATAAAATATGAAATAGTACACACTTAACAGTTAATATGCAAAATTTCAATCATATTTAAAGAAATTTAAATTTTCATCCTCATGTCCGTTTTTTCGTGGATTGGGCGAGAATTACATCTATTACAGCCTTTGAATTGTGTTTTAAAATTATTTTTAGGTTTTTCTCAAAATAAAGTTTTTTAGACTTTTACTGTATGCAAAACACTTTAAAACAAAAAATTTTGCATGAAATGCCACGAAATTTTTTGTATTTCTTTTACGAATGTCTTTTCAGGGCCTATACTCAGCTAATAGCCTATACTCATGCTAATATAATAAATAGCTTTATATGTACATTGGAGTAAATGACAGACTTGAGTCAAAATTTGCCAATTATTCTTTATATTAGTATTTTAATTGCCATATCGTTTGAGATGAAGACGCGATCCCACAAAACTCCCGCAACGTCCCACAGAAAGTTATTCTGTTTATTATGCAATTTAAAGAACAGATGTGGTATCTTCCCGCGAGCCGCCGGCTTGTTTCCCTGTTATTTCTCATAAATTATTATTATTATTTTATTTTGCAATTTTTTTAAGGAAACATAAAATAAATATACTTAAGGCTTATGTACACTAAAAAATTGTTTTCATTTTACTTCAATATTTAAAAAAATAAATAAATAACTAAATCAAATTACTTTTACTGTTAAAATTGCATCTTTCAATCTTTGAATTTCCGAAGTAGATTGTCTTGTTTAATTTAATATCATTTCTTAAGTGTATGATTCAATTATTAAATAATCATTTCAGTGGCATTTTGCAGTTTAAGTTCAAATAATAATGAATCAGAAATAATAGGGAAACAAAATGGCGTCACGCAGGAAGGTACGACATCTAAGCCTAACTTACAAAATTTCAAAGCATTGTATTATTTTTGCATTAACACTTTTGCAGAAATATCGATTTTGATATAATTTTAGCAATTTTTCTCTAAAAAAATTATTTCTGGGTAATTGCTTGAATTCAGTAATTTTTTTTAAGTTTCAAAGCAAATATCAATATAAAAAATTGATGAGAAGAGAAAATTTCAAAAAATCACTTTCAAAGGTGTGCGGATCCTGTAAAGACCTATATTTGGAAGTTTGAGAATCAAAAATTTTTTTTTTTTGTTAGAATCATATTTTTGGATATTACAGCAGCATAACTTTCTGAAAATTAAATTTTTGGAACCACTTACCAGACTATTAACACAGAATTCTTTTAAATAAAGCATTTAAAAATACAAATTATTCAAGTAATATGTACTGAAAAAAAAGTTTAAAAATTCCTTCAAGAACTTTCGAATTTGATTTTGAAAAATTACAACACTAGTATAATCTCTTCAGACCTGGGGTACAAATGTGTACCTCCATTCTTTTCCTCAAAAAAATAAACTGCTCGAAATTTTTGCATTTTACTTTATTTCTATACAGCTGAATGCTTTTTGCTTTAAAACAAAACATATAAATGCCAGCACTGACGAATATTACCTCAATAAATAAACATTATTTTCATCGGAGTCTCGAAAATATCTTCAAGACATTGTGGCCAAGAAAGTAAGATATATTCATGATTATTTAACTTAAATGCTTTAGAATAAAAAAATTTCAGGATTGCTGATTTTTTATTTGTTTAAAGACTTTAATTTTTATTATTGCGTAAATTTATATTACTGATAGTTAAATTGATGTTTCAAGGGGATTTAGTACTTTTATATCCATATTTGTAAACCCAAATTACCAGTCCCCTAAAGTACTGATTTCATAAAAATGACTATTTTTGTCATCTATGATGTCATTTCATTTGTGAAAAAGCAGCGCCGTGCGAAATGTGGGGCGAAGAGGGCGGTCACCCCGGGCGCGGAAATTTAGAGGGCGCTAAATTTATACTACCAACATCATTTTTGGCCTGTTATGAGAAAAACTTGGGTGAGGGGGCATCAAATTGAACTTTGTCCCGGGAGCAGTTTTCTCTTCGCACATTAAATATATATTTGTAGAAATATCTTATGCTCAGGTCTGAAGGGGTTAAAGACGAGTGTAAACGACAATCTTAGGACTGTGGATAGGAATTGTGGTCCCATAAAATTTTAAATAATTGATAAAAAAAAAATAATTCCTATATTATTCTGCAATCGAGCTATTTGGTTTCAAAAGCAGAAAAAATCAGCAAAGTGCAATATATTTTTCAAACACTTTACATTTGAAAATAAACTCTCCCTATTCAATGGTGTGAAACTTAAATTATGCGATGTTAAGATTCAAGTTTGAAAAAAAAAGAAAATGAAAATGAAATAATAATTTATCACATAAATTTTTTCAAAATAATTTAAAATACAAACCTGGAACAAACAAACTGAAGACAAAGTTTATAACAATTACACTAAAAAATAAAGTGCTTTCATGTGAGCTTGGCGATGTGATAAATCGACAAATATTGTTCTGATTGACATGATTCATATAAGTTAAATTTCACTTAAAATATACAATTTTAATTCATTTCATTTAAAAAAGATATTTTTTATCAAAAAAGAAATGGCGCAACTGATATTTGAAAGAATTAAATAAGAAGCATGCCTTTGTGATAGCATAATTCACTTTTATGTTTCAGCAGAATTATAAGGCTAGTGTAGTTTATGATTTGAGCCATAGCCAGCATACACATTTGGGCATCATTACCTTTTTACTCGCGCAGGTTTCGCTATAATACTTCATTATGAAATTTGGTAAATTTTGAAAGTCAATATTTAGAAAACGGCTTAATCATTCAAACTTATTTGCAAGCTAGTAGAAAATTTAGCTTTGTCTTGTTCAAAATGCTGCAAACGTATTGCAAAGACGTAATGCTGTCATGTAATATCATCTGTTTACAACTGTGACACTATAACATTAATAGAATCATTTCTTTTGATGCATACGCATTGACGTTTACGTACCGTCAGAAAGGGCACGCACCGTTTTTGTCACCATTAAAAATTAAAGGTGATATTTGTACTTTAAAATTTGAGTCTTTTTCATTATTTGATAAGTAAAGCGTTAAAAAAAAGCGGCGCCAACCAAATAAAATTCGTGTAAAGGATACAGTCTCGAAAATTGCCAGTTATACAAAATAAAGGAATATTTTGCTTTCGTGAATTAGGGACAGTCTTACATCAATTTCACAACAAACTACTAATGCAAGTTTGTGATGGTCTACTTTGCGGAAGATTCACTGCAAATTTGTCACGGCAATATAATATCAGAAAAAAATCAAACTTTCTGCTAATGTGTATGCTATCTGGGATCATCCTCCTGGTTTTTAAAGTTATCTTCATTGTTTATTTGGTCGATGGTTTCTCATGTACCAGTTTCAGCATACAATTATTCTGGGAAAATAATGTCGTTAACATTTTTGCCGTTGAACTCATTACAATTTTTGGACATTTCTGAGCACTTTAGTTCTAATTTTTGACAAGAACATGTCTTGCTGCACCCCTTTTACAGTTACACGAGACAACATGCTGCGACGATTCAGATTTTGGGTTTTGGTACACTTGAATTGGCTGTAAGAAATCGTTAGACCAGCGAACTCTCCCCACCCCATACATCAAGAGGGCTGTCGTTGAACTAGATGTGATGTTCAATAACTCTTAATTTTTTTCATTAAAAATGTACTTATAATTTGGGTGAAAAGTAACAATTGTTTTATCCAATGTATGTGTCGTCACAGGCAGAATGCTTTCCCATTTCTTAGGTTAGTTCAGATGCCCTTCCAAAAAAAAAGCGTACCTGTTTTGAAGCAGTCCCTTTATAAAGCCATTTTTTGAAATGCCTGTAGTTGTTAAAGTGCCTCATAATGAGTAAGAGAGTCATCGATGACATGAAATGGTAGTCGGACGGTACAAAGTTTGGTTAATACAGTAGGTACCCAATATTTCACCACAAAGTCTTAGAATTGTGCCTATAGCCGTATTCACTGTGTGTGAGAGGAGTGGTGTTATGCAGCAAAATCACTTTTTCGTGCCTTGAGGCACATTTTGGTCACTTTTGGATCAATACATGGATAAAATTGATTTTTCGTTGAGGATAGAGAACGGTTTTAACTGTTTTGTTTTTAAAAGTTTGCGGTACAGATACCCTTCTTCTCCCATAAAAGGCCCATCATTAATTGTCTTCCTTCAAAAGTGATTCAGTTTTGGGAACAAATTTAATGGTTGGCCTGGGTCAATCGGCCATACTTTCAGGACATTTCACGAGAAATTTCCACAAATATGCGACGACTTTCATTCGCATTTTTCTTTTGATTGATGAAGAAAAAATGTACGCACAGTACATGCTCTTTTTGGCTAGAAACTTGGCATGTTTATCACACGAAAAAAATGACACTAATTCGAGAACACTTAAATATCATTGGCATTTTAAAAGGTGCTGTCATAGCTACTACTGGCATAAAAAGTTAGACTGTGAACCAGACTGTTTTTCCAGGGCCATCTCTTGAAAAAAAAAAGAAATATTAACCGACACACTTGATAATGAAACAGCAATAGCTTTTCAGTTATACAATGAAATCTATTGATGAGTACTATAGGAATTGTAAAGTTACGTTAATTTAAACTGTCTGTATGCCTGCGAAAGAAATTGAATGACGTTTCTTTCATATAAACCAGTTGAAAAAGAAAATTGATGTAAAACCAATGTACATTTGAAATATTACAGTATATGTTAACATGCATTGTTTAAAATTAGTTTTGTATTCTGTAACGGCAGAATTTAATCCTTTAAGCTCTGATGGGTGAATTTCTTCAGAATAACCAAATGTCATACTGGGTGCAGTATTTTGGGAACAAAAAATTAGGGGTTATACACGAAGAAATGCATTAATTTATTTTCAAATAAATTTCCGCACAACAGACAATACTTTTATAATAATGTAAGAAAAGATAGTTACAACAGTAAAAAAAAATACAAGAATTTCATATAATTATGATTAGCTATTTAATAAATGTATAACATACAGTTACCTAGATGCAAATATTATCAAAAAATCAGTAATTTTCTTAAAGAAATATGATTTTTATCAATGCAAAATAAATGCAAAGAGTTTTATTTACTTTTATTTTTATTAATATAGAATGTAAAACACAATAATTTGAAATAAAGTTTGAAGAAGTATAGAAGATTTAATATGCATGTGTACTACTGCAATGTAAACAGGATTCCATACAACAAAGTACTTCGCACATTATAATTAGTATATCTTAATATAATTTAAAATTGATTATAAATAACGAGGTTATTTTTTATTCCATTATAAAATTTAATAAACCGATAGTGAATGTCTTCGACATCGTCAAAAAGTCATAAATATTGATTAATGATTGTTTATCGAGATGCAGGTTGAATATCGCTGCTGAAATTGAATAAAAAGTACTTTGCACCTTATCTTCCACAAAAAGCATATTTTAGTGCATCTCAGAAATTCATATTAGATTCATTCAATAAATTCTTGAAAAACTATAACAACATTAAAAATAAATTTCAAACGATATTCCTACATAGCCCATAAGAGAATGCAATTATGTTTAGTGTATTTCTGAATGAATTATAAAAGCCGAACAATTCAATTTGAATTCTAAACCACACCTTAGGAGGTTAACAATATACAATAAAAAACATAATTGATACAGATGTCATATACGCTTCACATTGGTGCTATTGCAACAAAATGGCGATTTTACGCCTCGCATGGTAACTCATCTATTGTTTATTTACTTTTATTTTCCTTTTTAAAGTGATATAAACTGTTTTCTTCTATAGTTACTGATTAAGTTTTATATTAATTATTATTCCTTTTTAAAATAATAGAAAATAATTCAAAATTATATCTGTAAACGGTACATGAAAACGCAGTTTTAATCATATTTTCATTATTAAAAAATTGTACCAATGTGGTGCATGTATGACATCTGTGCCAGTTACTTTTTTCAGTAATATGACAATTCAATTTATTTACAAAAATTAGAGCACAAAAAGATCCAAGACAGTTAAATCGAAGCAATAAGAATTTCAAATATGTTGGAAAATATTAAGGAGAGGTTAACGGATTGATGAAATAAAAAATTTCAAATATCATCAGGTTAGTGTTCCTTTATGAAACAAGAATGATGAAATATGAAATTATAAAACACAAGCAATTTCCAAAATATTTAACACTTTTTATTTTTATTAATGCAAAGAAATCAGGATCACCAATAACTTTAAAGAAATTATTTTCCTCTTAAAAGTTTGTAAGGAAGGCAGTTTTACAGATAAAAATCATCATTGTGGGAATTACATATAACTTATGTTTTTGTAATTTAAATATGCTCAATCATTAGAAAATCTTACAGGCTAATAACTGTATATTATGTAACAACTAAACAAACTGAGAAATATAAGATTTTTGAGATAATATAAAGAGATATAAATATACAAATCTGTCTGTCACACATGCCATTTAAGGCTCCTAATTTGTTGGTTTTTGACTTACATTTGTAGTTGCTGTTTCACTTCATAACAGCAATAGTTGGCAATAAATTATTTCTGGGTACAATAGACTCCCTCAAATCTACAACCCTAAAATCCACACATAATTTACAGATATAAACAATGGAACATTCAGTTTTGATGTAGGGACAAAAATTGACTTTTTTATATTTATATCAATTCCACATATATTTTGAATTGTGATTTTCATTAATATTACTGAATTCATGTGTTTTCATAAGGGAAGAATAAATTTATTTTGGAAAAATTAAGATATTGCTGATGTCACTGGTAATCACAATCTTTTTATATATTAATTTATTAACCAAATTTTTTTAGTTATTAAGTCTGGCCTAACTTGAAATAAAACTTCGTTATTTTATGATCTTGATGTGAATTAGTAATGTATATTTATAAAACGAATATCATATGAAAAATGCATCTAATCTTTATAATAAATATTTGATCATACATTACTGATTATTAACTTAACCTTTCCTTTTCATATTTTAATCATGTTATGAATTATCTAAATTTTTATTATTTTAGCTTATTACTTATTTTAATGTTTTATTATATTATAAGTCTTCATAATAGTTTCATTTCCATTGTTAATCACATTTAAATTGCTGTTTAGAAAATGTAAACAAAGCAATGATCTGAAATCCGCTAAACCTCTGGTCCCAAAGTGTGCGGATTTGAGGAAGTCTACAACACAACAAAACACTAAAACTCCTATATTGATTAATGATTGTTTCTCGTGATGAAGTTGCGTACGTCTTCTGAAAATGAACAAATAATACTTTGCACGTTATATTTCACAGAAGGCAAATTTTAACGCAACCCCAAAAATTTATACTAGATTCATTGAATAAATTCTTGAAAAAGAATAATCATATTGAATTTAAACCACATATGATATTTATTCATAGACCATAACATAATGCAATTATTTTGGGTGTATTTCTGAATGAGTGTATTTTTCAGGCGTGAAAGTGGGAAATGCGAAAAAGTTGGAATTTTTTTTTCCCCTTCATACAGCGGCGTCAAACTCTTATAATTTAAATGTCATTTTAATAGCTGATTATACAATGAAACTAAATGTAACTGCAAATATGATTGCTGTATATTCTATATATTTTGATTTAAAAAGTATTAGCAATGCTAAAAGGTATGAATATAGATATATCTGATCAACTTATGTGAAGAACAGTCATTAACTTTCCAAAATAAATATTATTCTGAATGGTTTGGCTCTTCCCTTCCCCGCTTATTTTCAAAAGAAAACAATCTTTATGATAAATTGATTTTTTGCTTCAGAAATACATCTAAAAAATATCACAGAAATCACGAAAAAGTCTTGTATAAATAATCCATTTGTCTATTCCAAAAAGAAACTGTCTTTCACTTTGTATTTCTAAAGTCTAAAAAATAATTTCATTTCTGAAAGACACTTTGATGAATTTCACTTATACAACTTCCAGATGATTACATAATGGAAACTCACCTTTCATTTTATGTGTCTTTAGCACAACAATTCAAGAACAAGTTCCAAAAAGTTGGAGCAGACAAAATGTTAGATTACAAAATTTTCAGCAAACACCCCCCACACACACACACAAGCACACACACCTATTATCCTTCCAAAATTTTCTTTGCATTTTTGTATCAGTCCCGAGAATATCCAAAACTGCTGTAAAAAAGGTGGAATTCCTCCTTTAGGAGGAATTGTTTCCTGTCTGATTTCTCAAGCTGCACAACTAAATTTGAACTGGATAAGAAATAATAAATCAAATTTTAAGAGTTTAACAATAAACAATAATAAATATAGTTTTGTCAATAAGGAAAGGGCATGTTTACAAATAAACGCTTCCTTCAATCAATTTACCAGTTACATTTTTTCTTTCGCGATCATTACAGGAATCATCATGGCGACATTGATCAAACATGTAACAGAGCTTTTTATCGTAGACATATCAGACCAATCCTAGACTAATCAGATTGCTTAGATTTTCTTGGGTATCGTAGGAGTCTTAAAGACGGGCAGGAAATTACTGTGGATCCACAGTAATTTTGTCCACAGTGACGTCAACTGCTCTTTCCTCATAGTATGACAGTCCAACTAACTGCCCAAGATCCAAGACAGTGAAATCGAAATAAACACATTTTTCAAACATGTTTGAAGGTTTTAAGGCGAGATTATCAGGTTGAGAAAACCAAAAATTTCAAATTTCTCCAGGTTGTTATTCTTTTGAGGAATAACAGAAACATTTTTTTAGAGATTTAATTGATTTTATTTTTATTAATGCAAAGGGTTACAGGGCACCAACATTTAGAAAAAATTACTTTTACTCTTAAAAATTCATGAGGACCTCAGTTTTACAGTTAAAAAACGTCACTGTGTGAAATTATGTTTTACTTATATTTTTAGGGTTCAGTTTATCTCATTAAACCCTATTCGTCTCTGACCTCTGTCCTTCAGAGAGTCCATACACCAAAACTGTGTAAGTCAGAGTTTTCATATTTTGTATACTTACAACTGAATACTTTGTGTCACACGATAAAACATGAAATTTGAAAAATTAAATTATTTTTTCAATTATAATGAATTTTTTTCGTTCATTTTTGCGACTTAAATTTTAAAAGAGAAAAAAAAAATGCGTATTTTTAGGTATTTTTTTAAAGGTGTGTATTATTAGGGTTGAAATTTGAAAAAGTCTATTACAGTCAAAATTCGATAATCTGCGCACCCATAGTCCGCAATTTTCTATAATTCGCGTTACTTTAAAAAATGTAAGCAATGAAATAAACAATAAAGAAAATTTACAAATTTGTGTTTAAAAAATGATTTTTTAAAACAAATTGTAAAAAAGTTGAAAAAATCATAGTAGAACATATACTTTTTTAAAATGTAACTCTTTTATTTTATTAACAGTAAAAAAAAAACGGAAAATTACGGAAAATATGTAATTATTTTCATGTAAATGCACATTTATATAAGTTTTTTTAATAAAATAACATTTAAAAGGCATTTTTTGAGACACCATGTTAAATTAATTACTAGATTTCATATTTATCTTTTCATATTAAACTGATTATAGAATTAAAATGTTGTCTAGGAATAATAAAATGATGTCTAATCCATAACATTCTATAATCCACAATATTCCATAATCCTTACAACATTTGGAGCCAGCTTGTGCGGATAACAGAACTTTAACTGTATATTAAATAATTTTTTTTTCTTCCGTTCATTTTTGCGACTTAAATTTCAAAAGAGAACCTTAATTTGAGCGTTTTTCGAGCAGACATCAGAGCTTCGAGGTAAAATATCTCGCTAATAAACTGAAGATTCTTAGATCGATCCCCGGTACTGGAAATTGCAATTTCGATATCAAAATGGACTTTATAAGATTCGTCTATTCATCTGACATTTATAACATTTTTTGGATTAAATTTTCTTTCTAGTTTAAATAATATTTTGATTTATTAATACTACGATTCAGCGTTGAGTTTCTTTAATAAAATTTTGTTTAAAATATTTTTTTTTTGTTTTTTGAAATTTAAATTTTTTTAATTAATCTTTTGCTATTAATTTAAATTTCGGATTTAAAAAAAAGTAGGAATTTTGGATTTTATTTAAATACTACGATCTGAACTTTTTTAATTTGACTAAAAGAAGTAACTTTCTTTTATAATTATTTTAAAATTAAATGTTTTGGTGTTACCATCTGTGTAAGAATTTAATAATTATAAATTAACATTTTGGATTATTAATTAAATAAGTTGCTTTGAAAGAAATATTAAACGAACTCCCCTGCGAGATCTGCTATCACACTTGTTTTATTTTAAATATTCTCCATTATCCGAAAATTTTACAGGCTAATAAATCTATTTTATAGAATAAATAAAAAAATTGAGAAATGCAAGATTATTGAGATAATATACAGGAAGATAAAATTACAAATCTGTTTATCACACATGATATTTCAGACTCCTATTCTGCTGTTTTATTAATTTAAATTAGAAATACATTTTTCTTTGCTGTTGCATTTCATGAGAGTAATATTTGGCAATAAATTCCTCTTTTTTGAGAACTACAAAATACTAAAATTGATAAAAACAACTTACATAATAGCAAATAACAAATCATGGTAAAGAAAAAAAACATTCAATTACTAACTCGAGAAAAAAAAATCATATTGCAGAAGATATCTCATCAGTTTGAATTAACAGATGCTTGCTTAAATCACCATTTAGAAAGAATCTCTCAATGCATATTTCACGCATAAGGCTTGACAACTGTGTAAAATTAAAAGATGCCTGCCTAATTGTCTTTACAAGAAAATTTCTTGTTCCATATCTCACATACAAAGGATTTCTTATTAGTATGAAGAAACAGGTGCATGCTTCAAGCACATTAAAGAGAATTTCTTACTGTGCAATTCACATAAAAAATTTACTCTACTCAATGAATATTAATATTTGGATTACATTTTTTACGTTGCTCACAACTATGTAACAGAGAACAGATGTAGGCTTAATTACTCTTTTGTGAAAGTTTCTTAATGCATTACATAAGGCACAAAAGTTTTCTTATCAGTATGAATTGACATATGTCTATTTAAATCCCCTTTTCGAGAAAATTTCTTGTTGCATAGCTCGCATACAAAAGGTTTTTCGCCAGTATGAACTAATAGATGCTTGCTTAAATTACTCTTTTGATTAAATGTCTTGTTGCATATCTCACATACAAAAGGTTTCTCGTCACTATGAATTAACATATGTCTGTTTAAATCACCTGTGTTAGAGAATTTCTTGTTGCATATGTCACACACAAAAGGCTTTTCGCCAGTATGAATTAACAGATGCCTACTTAAACTACCATTATCAGAAAATTTCTTGTTGCATACTTCACATACGAAAGGTTTCTCTCCTGTATGAATTAACAGATGCTTGCTTAAATTACTCTTTTGATTGAACTTCTTGTTGCATATCTCGCAAACAAAAGATTTCTCGCCAGTATGAATTAACATATGTCTGCTTAAAACACTTTTTCGAGAGAATTTCTTGTTGCATATCTTACAGGCAAATAGTTTCTCACAAGTATGAATTAACAGATGTGTCCTTAAATTACTCTTTTGATTAAATTTCTTGTTGCATAAATTACAGACAAAAGTTTTCTCATCAGTATGAACTAACAGATGCTTGCTTAATTTTCTCTTTTCAAAGAATTTATTGTTGCATACTTCACATGCAAAAGGTTTCTCGCCAGTATGACTTAACAGATGCTTGATTAAATTACTCTTTCGATTGAACTTGTTGTTGCATATCTCACAAACAAAAGGTTTCTCGCCATTATGAATTAACAGGTGTGTGCCTAAACTACTCTTCTGAGAGAATTTTTTGTTGCATATCTCACACACAAAAGGTTTCTCACCAGTATGACTTAACAGATGTCTGCTTAAATTGCCCTTTTGGGAGAATTTCTTCTTGCATATCTCACACCCAAAAGGTTTCTCGCCAGTATGAATTAACAAATGTGTGCTTAAATGTGTCTTTTGATTGAATTTCTTGTTGCATATCTCGCACACAAAAGGTTTTTTGCCAGTATCAATCAGCAAATGTTTGCTTAAATTCCTTTTAACGATACTTTCTCGTTGCATGGCTCACATACAAAAGTTATCTCACGAATGCGAAATAACTGATGTCTGGTTAAGTTTCAATTAAGAGAGAGATTCTTGATGGATATCTCAGATAGAAGCAATTTTCCTTTTCCTGTTTGTCTCAAAGTCTTGCATAAAGAAGTATTTTTCTGCACACTTCATATTTTGAAGATTGTTTTGAATGGTGTGATGTGTATCTATATTTATGGATCTATGTATCTGCAATGAATAGAATAAAGTTATTTTATCAATGTTTATGTTTAATTAAATCCATTTAACATGAAAGTAATTGTAAGAAACTATAATAAATCTAGAAAACTGAATTAAATGAAAAGTTTAGCAAAATACATTATAAACAACAATAGTATCCAAATAAACCTCGAATTAAAAATATATCAGACAATTTTTTAACTGTACAATAGAGGTGGGCATTATTTAATATAACAGGATAAATATTCGTAATATTAACCAAAAACTTATTATTCAGTAACCAAAAAGTCCCTGTTAATTTTGGAACGCCTCGTATGATAAGCATTTTAAAAAAAGAAACAAATAGTAAGGCTGAAAATCATTTTAGGAATACACATTTATAAATTAATAAATTTAAGTTATATAAAAAAATTCCAACTTATAAATCTATTTGAATTCTGAGGAATCTATTTCTATTACTGCAGAAAATGAAAATCCCCAACTGCATTAAAACGCTTTTGAGACAGAGGGAGGGGAAAAAAAATTCCGACGCACAAAAGAAATCCCCTATAAAACTTTCTTTTTGGCGCGTCACTGTCGATCTACGATTCCAAGACATTAAAAATCCTTTTGGTCTAATCAAGGAAGTCAATCATAGGAACCATTTTTCCTTTGCATTGTCCAAGATATTAAAAATCTTTTTGGTCTGATCAAGAAAGCCAATCATAGGAAACCTTGTCCTTTTGCTATCTCAAAAGTTCACGTGATAAAATCTCTCAAAAGCTATTCGTTGTTGATTATTCTATGAATATTTAAAAACATCTGGCTTCGATTCTTCAGAGAATATATTTTATCGTTTGAATTTTTTATAACGCTCACAGTTACAAAGATTAAAGCAATAGAATCAGTTTTTACAATAACGAAAACTGGTTGGAATACTGAAAATGAAATGGGGGGAAAAATGTGTTTTTATTCTAGAGTACGTGAAGTTTGTTAGTGACGCTTGCATATTATTAAAAAGCAAGGAGGTAATGTCAGCCATCTTTGGTCATATTTTTTATGGGAAGGAATCTCTGTTTGAGAAATGGAATTAAAGATATTTATGGTTTTAATTGTTGATAGAAAGCTGTTTTATCGCTCGGGCACGGGACATAATCTTTCGTTGATGTAGTTAGATGGGTAAAACGGTGGCAATCTTTGAGTTTGAATATTTAAAAGGGATATTACTATGTACTCATGGTATTTGGGGAAGGGGTTGGAGGTATTCTGGCACTATGATTTTTATTTAATAAAATGTTTATTACTGTTTTTTTATCATTATTACTTTTTATTTTATTACTTTGACTTTTTTATCATTATTAATTTTTATTTTATTACTTTGACTTTGAAGCATTATAAAAAACAGGTTAATCTCAAATATCATATAATAAAATTTCTTGATTTTTCCAATTGCAATTTCTATAGATAATTCACTGTGCTGATACACACTTATTATTTAATTAAAGTGGATACGAAATAAATTCTACAAAAAAGGCTATTTAAATAGAATCATATAAAGAATTAAATAAGTTCATATTTCGACAAATTAATACTTCGTGCATCACTTTGGGCTTTTTTTGTAAGCAAAAAAAAAAAAAAAAAGTTAGTGTTGTTGACATACATTACTTTCCTTTAATTAGAGACAAGTGTAGTATAATATCGCACTTTCAGAATAAGCATATGCTTGGAATCCGCATTACATGAGATGCAATAACTTGAATTACATCCTTTAAATTTTACTAAAATTAAATTGGCAATGGATAAAAAAATGAAAACACAAACTTTATTGTCTAGTTCTATGGGGACGATTTTTTTAGAAGAATAAATGACTTATTTTTTTATGATTAACTCATTTTGTATTAATAGGAATTGAAAATAATTTTTTTATGATTAACTCATTTTATATTAATAGAAATTGAAAAAAAAGGGGGAGGCAGTAAAAATTTACAAAAACAAGAAAAGTCCAACATTTACGGCTGTTGAGTGCAAATTGTAATTTATAAATCAAATAGCTTTTAAATATTCTGAGACATCAACATAAAATTTCGTTCTTAATTTTTTACAAATTATTAAAAATTAAAATATATAATGCCTGCTTTTTAAATCAATATTGGCATTTGTTCAAATAATTCAACAACACTGACTGAAAAAAAAAAAAAAAAAAAAAAATCACTTCTCATTTTTTTCATATCTATCTCTAACTGCGTATCAGTGCAGCAAAACCATAAAACTTTTACTTCTCTTGTTTAGGGATTCTGCAGTTAATAAATATCAAAATTTTGTTCTTATTATTAACAGTAATTACAATTATAAAACACTAATTGTCCAATTATGTTGCAAAGAGTGTGAAAAAGTAAAAAGGAATATTTACATTCTCATTGTCTTTATCGCTTCAATTAATAGTTTTTAATAGCATATTGCTTTTCATTCTGAATTTTATGGTTAATTGCTTCAGCTGCAAACTTTATTTTTTCTTTATAGATCCTTTAGTATCGTTTCACGACATTTTTTTTATAGCATCATAGTGTTTGATGTACATTTTTGAAATTATGAATGAATATCGTAATTGTTTTACACACTACTTTGTCACACACAAGGCTATTAGGGTGGCGTAAGGAGTCTTTACATATAGGCGTTTCCATGATAGTATTTATATTGACACAGTTTCAAATTTAAGCCCTTGGGAACGAGTAACCAGTGTACATGACGCTCAAGATCTCAAAATTCTTGATTATTCTCGCCAGTAATTTTTTATTATAAATTTTGCTTTTTTTAATCCGCCTTTTCGTGATTCAATAAGGCAAAAATTCCTACTTTAAAAAAACTGAGAATAAAAGATTAAAAAATCCGCAAAAAACGCTCATCCAAAATGGGTTAATAAATGTCCAAGATGTTCATGAACACTTTTGCATGAAAATTCCCTGATGTCAGCCCCCAAGAGCTACAGTGATCTTGAAGCTCAGTAAATGCCCCAGTACACCTAAAACGTTGTCTCTTTTGATCCATGAGGGACACGCAGAATGCTACATGCCACAAACATTGCAGTGGCTCAGTGGCGTAGCTAGCAGGGGGGGGGGGGGAAGAGGAGCGGTCCTCCCTGGGTGTCACCTTCTAAAGGGTGGCACTCAATCTTTATTTGCAAATGAAAAATACAATATCATAAGATTTTTTGAAAGGA